>JBBPJS010001337.1:0-11223 GCA_038088835.1 Singerocomus rubriflavus
TGGGGGGGCAAAGGCGATGCGCGATCGCGGGAGAGCCCCCCCCCCACCCGGGCCTCCAAAAAAAAAAAAAAAAAAAAAAAAAAGTCAGTGCAACGTGTACCGGCTAAGTACTCGTTATTGTACACAGCCCTTGCTCGTCCTCGTTCCAAGCCTGTCCACCTCAGCCGGTCCCCTTGGCTGCCTCTCCAACAAGCCCTGCACAAGCGTCGCCATATCTCTCTCGGGTCCGTGTGTACCGTGGATAGCCGCGTGTGCGTATGTACATGACGCGCATGCGCACGCCAACGTTCTCCCGCTCCCTCGTTCCCATGTTCCCCGTCCGTTTCCCGAGCTACGGCCCCGTTTCTGGAAACATGAAACGATGGCGTATGCACAGCATATGCCGCTCTCTCACTGACCGAAAAAAAGATGAGACAGTCGTGCGACCGCCGTGAACGACAAGTGTCCACCAAGGGTATGTCGCCCCGTTGTCGCCCCTCCCATCTCAGCATGACAACAATTAGGATTCACTCGGCCACCCGCGCACAATCGGGCCTGAGCGCAGTGCCAGATCACACCTTAGTTGGGAATGTGCGGACATTCCATGGCTGTACGCACCACAAGCATCATCTCGTCATGATCCAGGGGTTCCATGCAGTGACGTTGTTGCAGACCGATGATGACAGGTCGATCAGGACCGGTGCACCGCCGATATCTCGAGAATATGTTGGCGACGAATCGACCTTTCTCGAATCAACTCCGTACTCGAGGCTCCGTTCAATGTTCAACGTCCAAGTGTATCCCGGAACTTGCAGTAATGATCCGTCCATATCCACGAGATCCGAGCGACGGCACAAAATGGAAGCAAACGTAGTCATCATTGTCATTGCATCTAGTCATCGTAACTAAAGTCATGTACTCAAAGTCGTTAATATCCGTAAGAATGCAGAAATCTACAAATCTGCAAACCAACTGTTCGTGAATGCGACGGGACAAGAAAGTAGAGGAAATGCAATGCTACAGGAATTATTGGACTGCTGGACCAACAGCGCTGGAAGACGCTCTCCTCGGCAATGTTGAAGGTCAAAGGTGATAAGTAACAGAAACGAAAACGACGCGTGGCTGAGAAATCGATCCGACAGCCCAGACGAGAAGACAAGGAGATAATATACGATACAGCAGAAAAGGATTAGCACAAGGAGGAGCAGAATCAAAAAAAGATGAGAGACAAGCCACCAGAGATGAGAAACGAGGATCAGCAATATGAGGCATCAGAGACGGAAGAAAGAAAAAGAAAAAGAAACAGAGACCAGGGACAAGGGATGAGAGAAAAACAGTAGGCACGTCAAGACGAGACCGGAGATAGTAATAAGGGAGATATTAGGTTAGTAGTCCGGAGACTGTTGGACTGGGATCCGAAGAAGAAAAACCAAAACGTCTATGTGGGTATGCGATGATATCAAGCTGCATTCGAACCTGATGAACGGGAGCGCGTAGCGGGTGTTGTGTATGGATAATTCAGGGTCTTGCCGTTGGGAGGACTATGCGCAATATCAGGGTTAGGCATCCAACGTTCATGGATCACTTCTCTATCCGATTCATCGGAATAGGAGCGATGAATTTTTTTGGGTGAGGTGGTGGAGATGGACATAGTTCGAGGTTTAGAAGGTGGCACCGGAGAAGTAGGTCGAAGGTTAGAAAACCGGAGGGGTGTCTCGTAACGAGCAGCAGGAGTCATCGTGCGTGCAGGTGTGACGGGTCTGGAGCTAGGAGAAACTGAAGCGCTACGCATATGTTGAGAAGTAAAGCGAGATATTGGCGTAGGGGTAGATGGTGGCATAGGGGGCATAGGGGGGACAACGGATGCACCAGACGAGGACACGGACTGACGACGATGCTCACTGACCATGGTAGGGGCCACAGAGGAAGAGCGGGTGGGTGACACCGAGCGAGTGGCGGATTTAAGCGCCATGTGACTAATCTCTGCGCGCAGAGACTGACATTCATGTACTTTTTGGGTATAGAGGGTTTGCTATGCGAGTCAACGTCAGCACACAAAAAAAGAATATCCGATGAAACAAGGGCTATCTACCTGTCTATAACAAACATGAGGACATGTGATAAAACAATGAGGCAAGGACGTACTGTTTAAGCTCAGCTTCCAGCTTTGTCTTTGTTAATTCCATGTCGTCTAGCCTCCCTTTGAGGGTTGCCTCAACGGACTTGGCCATTTTTGTTGCTTCGGAATGAGCGAAGTGGTTCACAAGGATAGCTCTGAGCAGCGCAGCACTCAAAGCGAGAGAAGAAACCTGAAGGATGAGTCAGACGAAATTTTTTTCCGCAGTAGGGTAGAGGGGATGACGCCGGACGGACCTGGTCATCGTCTTGTTTTTCATCATGCGTCAACCACTCTTGGAGTTCTTTATGAAGTGTGGAGACTTCCTCTACTGAACATTTTTTTGCGGCCACGGCGGCGACCTTGTCCTCGAGACGGCGAGCCTCGGCACGTGTGCGCGAGAAGCCGGGCTCGACGATTGGGAAACGGGGTGGCTGGTGAAGAGAAGTTTCTTGGGCCTCGTGCGTGCCACCCCGCCGCCTTGGGGTGGCATATCCGCTGGCAGAGAAGTCAATGCGGATAAGACGGACATCGTCACTGGTGAATTGTTCACGACAGAAAGGACAGACAGGTTTGAGGCGAGGCAGTGTCTTTTCTACGATCTTGTGGCAACAGGTGGAACATAGGACATGGCCTGGGAGGTGGCATGAGACGGTTAGAATTTTTTCACGGCGAGCCAGGTCAACTCACCGCACGGGATGGAATGGGGAACGCATTGTGGGCCAAACTCATCTGCGCACACGTCGCAGACGGAACCAGGACTAAGCGTCAGCATGAGGGTCAAGACGATGAAACCCTTGCCAGGTTTGCTAAAAAGAAATGTTGGACAAGGGATATCGCTCGACGGGATGGTGGAGGATAAATACCATGAGACAGAAATTTCAGTGAAGCGGGCTTGCCAAACTTTAATCAAAGTTGGCTCGACCAAACAAATGGCACTGCTTTATGACTAACGCCGAGAGTCGATTTATCATTCAAGTTCGTATCACAACTTCCAGATTCCTCCTTTTATTCCTCGTCGTCGTAGGGCGTGTTCGAGTGATTTCTTGCAGCTCCTTCAAGACGTCCAGCGTAGAGCGTCTGTTATTTTCTAGCACTATTCTAAGGTTAGGGTTTAGGGCAAATTCAGTGACTCGGGCCGCCCGGTTGCACAGCCCCCGCCACTGAGTGCGCGCCGCCCTCCATGGCAGGTTGGCCCATCCTGGTCATCGCAGCCATCGTAGCCATCCTGGTCTGCATCGAGGCAGATGGCGATGTGCTTTGATTATCTGTTCTCGACCCGTCGTATCGCACCCTGCGATATTATGTACTGCTCGATCGGAGTGCTTGCTCCCTGTTTCCGTTTAATTTCGTATATCGGCTCGCTGGATTCTAGAATAAAAAGACGACCCCGTTATCGATCATCCGATGGGTGGTGTGGTCTCGTTCCACCTTGCCGTGCCGAGGGGGCACGTTGAACGTGGACTCGTTCCACTAGGATCTGGGTGGGCTCGACACGGACGACGAGTCTTGTCGACTCATACCTGCCACCCATTGAGCAGGTCACTACTTGCCGTCCACCGCGTACATCGACGTTACCCGACGAGGCGTGTTTACCTCGCGGTCTCGACGATCCAGCACTGCCCACCACTATCTCTCGTGTGGATCGTCCATCCTTGGAAGGGATTACGAGACATATGCCGTCTTGCTTCAGCACGCACTCCTCGCAGCACTTTTTTTTTTTTTATCACACCTTCCCATAGATAAAGGTCATAGAATCACGGACTGCTGCCACCCGTCGCAGGACTCCAAGCTCATCTTCCTCTTCTCGGGCCAATGTGGACCCCTGAGGAGTTAGGCCATACACGAGGCTCGTGTGATGTGGCCCATGGACATGAACAACGCTTCCCCGCAACACGCACCTTTCATTTACACACGTACCATATCGTCTGATGAATCTCGTTCCTCTAGTCCTTTCGGTATAGTACATGGATATCAATTCAGTCCCTGATCCATTGGAAAAAACACTGATGCATATGAATCAACGGTGGCGCGATGTGATCACACCTGATAAGCTGGTCATCCACCTCCATTGAAGCCAATAGCACTATGAGCTCCGGACGATGTTCTCAATCTCGAGTTGGACACGGACGCATGCGGCCTTGCCTTCGGGGGTCGAACCTCCAAGCACGGTCTCACTCTTACCCCCAATGCCAACCGTAGCCGCCTCATACAGGAGCTCAAGCAGCTTGACCCACTGTTTCCCCCAAATATGCTTCGCCTCCATTCCACCCACGTCAAGCGCAGCTGTGTGGCTCGATCAGCCGTGAGCATCGGACTCTCCAAATGTACATACCATATAAGAGTTGCGCGGCGACCGCGGTGCAAAGTAAACGTTCATCATTCATCATCCGAGCGAAATAGGCCCAATACCTGTGTAATCGGAACATACTGTCAAGCGGTTTTGCAACGGGGGCGGCCATGACGAGGAAATATACGCGCATCATCCCAGTGATGCGTGTCACATACTCCCCCGTCGACTCTTGTTCGTCGTCGTTGACTCGGTAACCCATGGCCTTTATGCGGGTTGTGTCCACCCAGGCAGTACCATCCACGTCGGTCGATGGAATGGCACTAGGCACAGGCCATCCACCAGATCGCTGCACGAGCTTCGCGAAAAAGATGTCACTAAAAGCGGGTAACCTCTCTAAAAGGTTCGCAGTGACAAGCGCAAGAGGTATGGCGCTCTTCTTCTCTGCCGTCACTTCCGTCTCTGCTTGCAACAATATTGCCTTTGCCAAGGAGGAGAGTAATGCCAGGTACAGAGGTTCTGAGACACCTTGTTGTAGATGAACGAGCTCAAAGATTTGGTTGCTCTAGTCAGAGGTTCGTAAGCAGCACCCTGTAAAGCAAGAAATTTCTCACTATCCGCATGATACTGGCCGGGTCTTGTGTTAGTTGGCCTATCTTTGGAGTAATCTGTCTCCGAATAGCACTCCATTGCGGCTTCAACGCCTTGTCGCCCTTAACGGTCTTCATTGGACCAGCTTTAAGGTTCTAGATCACTGCCCCTTAGATTCCGCAGCAATGTCCGCTGAAAGTGCTGCTTACCTTGAGTATTTGTCGGGCACGAGCCCAGTCTTCTTCGGGTAAGGTCATGCCAAGGTCGTTCCTCCTCTTTTCTGCCGCTGCCAACGATGCACACTTTTCCCGTTCTGCTTCATCCCTGGCTCGTTGTGCCGCTTCTTCTGCCTCTTTCTGCTTCCTCCTGTGCTCTTCCTCCTGTCGCTTCTTTTCTTCCTCGGCTAATCGTTTCTGCTCCTCTAATCTCCTCTGGCGTTCCTCCTCCTCTCGCTTCTTCCTCTCTGCCTCCAATTTCTTTCGATGATTTTCCTCCTCCAACCGTATGACCCGTTCTATGCGTTCCTGTTGTGCCTTGTCTTGCTCGCTCCACTGTATTTTGAGTCGATTGAGTTCTGACTGCTGCTTTAATTTGAGCGCTGACAGCAACTTTTGCACTTCTGCAATTTGCTGGTCATATTTCGCACTGAGCACTTGCAAGTCTTGATCTTTTCTCCTCGCACGCTCTTCGTGCGTCTCGAGAAGGACCTCTGCGTGCTTCTGACGTGCCGTGCGCTGACAAGGTCATCATGAGTCATGACATTCCAGAGTGAGTGAGTGTGAGAGAAGACGCACCAATGCATCTTTGCGTGTCTGCTTCTCCCAATCTTCATAAGGATCGTGATGTCGCGTGTGAAGGCGTATAGCAGCTACCGTCTCCTCGACGTATCGCCGTTCTGCTGCACTGCATGATTTTCGTTTCGAACTATGTGTTGTGTGTACGTGGCATTCCAGGACATGAACAAGTGGATTCCAGTGTGGAGACGAAAGCGACTCACGGGGGGAGAAAGATGGGTGATTTTGCGTCTGAATGAAAACAGGCCACATTGGAAAAAGAAGGCGAGGTTGGAGAGCGGTCGGCATCGCTGACGGACTCTTCAGGTTCGCTTTCAGAGTCTACAGGGAGACCAAAGCCAGAACTTCGTCGGGGATAGCTTGGATGTGGTGAATAGTGATATACTTGTAGGATGAGGCAAGGACGTACTCACCGACGCACAGGAGACGGAGATGGAGATCGTGGTAGACCGTAGCGCATCGTGGTCAGTCTGTCAGTTAGAAACGCGACACGATGACACGATGGGAGGACCTGGTTTTTGGGACCCAGAGTTGCCATATTTGGGTATGTTTCGTATCCTTTTTTTTACTAGGTCATATATGGCTTGCTTGCTACAATGCTGGGTCTGCTTCTACTCCCGTCTCGACGGTCCACTGCCATTGGTTCGCATCGTAGCTCAGCAGACGCCGGTCATTTTCCGAGGTGGCGCCTCTTGTGAGCCCGAAAACTGTGATCTTCCCAATCGTTTCAGTTGTCTTCTCACTCTGTGTGAGTGATTGCCAAGCTAAATATCATCATCTCGAGCTCGTCGGACAAAGTAGGGTCATATCACTGCAGGTCCATTCACGATAAATGTTTCATTCCAGTACTCTCGGCCGGAAAGTGGCCTACCAGCTCTAGCTCTGTTGTGGCCGAGTTGGCGAGTCTCCCAGGATAATTTTTGCTCAAGTCGCGCCCAGGAATCATTGATCCCTCACTCGTGACCGTTTCAGCGCAGTCCCTTGAACTCCATACTTTTTGTTCGGCCGTCGAATACGCGATGTCTGGTGCTAGATATAGAAGTCAATGTATCAAACGAAAACTTTTCAATATCCCCCGTTTCAGACATATATACCGAATGGAAGCCTCTCAAATTCCCCCATTTCAGACGTGTAACGACCATCTACAATGGTCAACTTTACGATTCTTGCTGGTGGTTACACTGCTTTCATCGCATCCTACTTGTTCAACACCGATGACAATACCCTGACCTACCTCGACCAGCACACGACTGGTGGTAACCCGTCGTGGATCATTTCTCACCCAACGAACAAGAGTATTCTGTAGTAGGTGTCTCTTGTATTTTTTCACCTATGGTTCGGTCCGAGTATACTCTTGTCTAGTGCGACCAACGAGCTTGTCCCCAACGGAGGCTTGCAATCATTCACCGTTGGACCTGAAGGCGACGTTACGCTTGTGGATACGATCAGCTCCGGGGGAAGTAGCCCGCCTTACTGCGCTGGGTTGTCCACAGGACAGGTTGCAGTCGCAAACGTGCGCGTCTTTGCCAGCTTGGCCAATCGTCTCACTGACCACTGCACAGTATGCCTCTGGTACAGCACGCGTCGTCCCCACAGAGGGTGACTACTTGCATTTCTCCAATGACTCAACTATATGGACATTTCCTGTCCCTACCACCGGTACCGAGGGCAAGTCGGAAGCTCACATGACCTATGAATATGGTGCTGAGGTCTTCATTCCCGACAAGGTCAGTCGGCTTTCACTTCCGAGTGTATGCATTCACCCAATCACCTCTAGGGGAGCGACAAGATCTGGCGACTCGGCGAGGTCGACTGCGACCCCGGTGACTATGTTGTCCATGGCTACATCCAACAACCCATTGGTAGCGGGCCCCGTCACATTCGCATCAGAGGTCCGTTACCCTCACAGTCCGTTTCGTCGGCTTTCCTTGTTGATTATCCTCTAGACAATATGTTGTACACTCTTCACGAGTTAGCAAACACACTCACCCTCCAGGAAGTACCCGCCTATCCCAATGGGACTTCTGAAATCATCTCAAGTGTTTCCATCACCCCCCCGGATCCACCCGCAGGCTCAGTGTTCGCTGCTGCCGAAATTCTCATTCCTGAACCTACTACGGAATATCCCGTTCCATACATCTATGCGTCCAATCGCAATACGGGCGTACAAGATCCTTGCGGAGACACCATCGCCATCTTTGAGAATGTCGACAATCAACTCGTTCTGCGCAACCAGGTATATACCGGTCTTGATCAGGTTCGTGGAATGATGTCTGGTGAGCAGGCAGGGTGTGGTGGAGAGGGATACATTGTGGCCGCTGGATTTGCTGGTACTGCAGGTGTGAAGGTATTCAAGAGAACAGAGGGTGGTGCGAACCTGGAGGAGGTTGCAGTGGATACTGTCCTCCCCACGAGAACGGCATTTGTTTGGCTGAACCAGTATCGTCGGTAGTTGATTCGGTCGATTCGTGATTGATTAAAGAGTTTGATTTGATTCATCCTCAGGTCTCCGATGCGACGGACCAACAGATGTGCATAGGCAGTGTTGATGGTCTACTTTTCTTTGAGGACTACTCCCTTGCTACTTTAGCTTGTAAGGGGAGAAGTGGCTTGCCCCCAAAGCTGTACGACATTGGTTGTGGAACGGAGCACTGATTCCAGAATGTATCTCGGGTTACGCGACACGGAGACCGTTACGGTGCTTCTCGCATATTCACCGCGATGGCCATCAACGATCCTCTGCATTACACCCTTTTTTTTTTTTCTTCTCCAGCCTCAAACCGTAGAGGCAAGTCGCGGGTGTGCCTCTCAAAAAGGGAAAGAAAGCTGAGGAAACCCAGTCAGTCACCCGGATACCCTCGTGACTGCCTGCTTGTTGGTTATTCCCCTCCAACGATTCGTTCAAGAACCGGATCGCCCCTCTCTTTTATTGGCTCTGCTCGGGCTAAGGACTCTGATCGCGGTACGGCGCAGGTCTTCAAGTCCATTCAAACTGGGTCCACGACCGGAGATACAACCCGAGCGCTCCCAGTGACTCCGCGTTTAGCTAAAGGTTATGCATAATTATCTATTTTATCAAGAGTGTAATGGATTCCGGGGACGGCTTACCAGCGAGCTGTCTGCAACTGGTCACCAGTCAAATAACAGACACTCCCGGTGACCGACAGCAGAAGAGGAATCCCGATCTGTTCACTTTGACACAATAGATGCGGACACGCCGTACTAGTTCCTACAAAAGTTACAACTACATGGGAGGTACTTGCTTCTGCTCGTCCGAATCCGCCCTAGCATGATTCGCATGATCACACTACAGCTAGTTGCCAAACTCGCACGTCGCGTTCCAAATCCCGCTATGATATTCGACCTCAAGGACGTGCTCGTAGGCTCGCACGAACTCATGCAGCGAACACGTCCCATATTTCTTATCCTTGCCCGATTTCCCACAGAGAGACAGAGGGTACGTCACCCCGTTCAACACAAGGCGCACTTGCGGTCCTTTAAAGCTACTCATTCATCGTGAGCGCAGACACATCGTCCAAGAAGGGGATTTACGCACGATTTCTGGCACGTAAATTTCTCCCATACCATGTTTGCAGCAAAGGGTGTCTGATAAGAAGTTCTCAATTTACGATATGCGGGCGGACAGACTGGGCTGAGGGGCACTGTATCTCTGCAACAAACTCCTGTCAGTACTTTACATCACTTTGCGTGGAAACGGATACTAGCTTGTTTAGGTTCATGGTCGACAAGACAAGGTGAATGGTCAGATCATGGGCAAATTCAAGGTAGAGAGGCTCAGCGTTCCCTGTTTCATCAGTTAAACTAACGTAGATAATTATTTCTCAAATTTTAATTCCGTGTTTGCACAAACGCTCACCGTTCGATGAGTCTCTTCACGTAGAATGCACCAAGGAGAGGGCCGGGGTCGCCTCTAGAAGCATGCCCACTGGTAGTATCCATGGACAAATCCAATTCATACCTGTATCAGCATGTAAATCACCTACACCTGTAACATAAACAAAACCTACTCCAGACCTCGTAACTCGTCTGCAGTGAATACACCGCACCACGGAGACCTTCCATGAGCTGCAAGATCATACGGGCACGCATACAAGGCACCTCGAAGGTCGTTGAGAGAGAAGTTGACGTCGGGAATAAGTCCATTGAGTCTGTCAACTATGGGCGGGACATATTTCTCCGCCCACAGTTGACTCGCCTATACACACGACACCATGAACAAAACGATCGGACAAACGAGAGACACATTGGAGTTCACCTGGTAGGCCTCAAGGAAAACCGGATACATCTTCAGACAGGATCCCCAGGGGAAAAGCCAAGGAACCGGATCAGGAAGGTCAGCAGTCGTCAAAAAGGTGATATCGTCTACTTCAGAACCAAAAAATCCATCGGCAAAGTAGTGGGCAGAATCTATGACCCTTTGAACCGTGGTAGACACCAGAACATCCGTCCGGAGTGTTGGATAACGAAGGGAAAATCTACAAACTCAAAGATGATACGTGAATTATTCATCCAAAAAGAAATGTACGAACTCAACACCGTGGTCGAAAAGCTCTTTGCGTCCGATAGCAGTCAGCTGCCCAGGGTTCAGCTCGGATTTGTAGCCATTCTTAAGAAACTCCAAATTTTTCGGAAGTTCAGCAGCTTGAATTGCTTCCAACGTATCTTCAAGGGTATTAACCAGCTCATCAATAAATCGCTCTTCCCCCTCGGGACCGCGGGAACCATGTCGATGTAACTGAGGTTGGGATGAATGTCACTTGACGCACGAGCTCGCTTCTATGTTGAGTGCTCACCAAACTGACTTGATCCACAATACAGTCATCCGGCAAGTCCGCAGACACCTCAGGAAAAGCCGGAGCATCGTGGTATGACGAGAGAGACCCAAAATTGTCTATAGCCCTACAAGCATGATGATACTTGAATTGGCTTCCGGGAACTGCGGGGCACAGAGTCGATTGATCAGAATTCAACAACGACAAGGGGAGTTGGACAAGGCGCAAGAGAGTGGATACAAAGGGATGATACATTGCGGGTGGTGCGACTCAAGGACACGACTAATCGATTTATATGTTAACAGAATTACGGCCTGTTCGCATTGCGAAACTCAGACCAAGCGAAGCTGTCAGCTTCGGGTAACCCTTGTCACATACCATATCAGTGTTTGGATTCTGGGGTTTGCCGGGGGAGCAATCAGGATGTATGCTGGTTTTCCCACCCTTTGCAGGCCATCTACCATGTCCTCATTTTCAACTAACTCAGATCATTCATTGCACTCTGAGAGGATAATTGATCCCCCTATTCCAGAAGGGAGATCCAAGTCCAAGAAGAACTGCAAGAAGGCTGCCCATTGGACCAGTGAACAAGAGTTGGTGCTGGTTGATTTTCTACTGGACAAAGTGTCAAGCATGGTAGATGGCAACTTCAAGAACATG
>JBBPJS010001338.1:0-11222 GCA_038088835.1 Singerocomus rubriflavus
CCTTTGCAGGCAGAGTAGAAGAGGTGAACAAGTGGATTTGGCTGGGGGACAACAGCCCTTGCACAACCCCTTATATATGGTACATGAGTGTGCACAGACCAAGTTGTGACTTACTATCTAGGGTATAAGCTATTAATGCTATTGGCTCTAGTGTAAAGGGTAATAGTCCATGAGTAAAAGGTTAGGCAGCCTCATGTATCAAGAATGGAAGAAGTGGATATGAGACTGCAGTGCTTACTATAAGATGGAAGATCGATCACAAGATGTGAAAGATCAGAAAGGGGATTGTGGTAGAGATTATCAAGATCCTGTAGGGTTGTGATCAAGATTGATATCTTGATAAGAGATCATACTGATCAAATGGTAATGGTGGAAATAAGGAAGGCATGGTAGCCTTAAGAATATGGGAGGATCTGAGATGATCAGTGTGAGTTCATGATAGTCATAAAAGAGTGAAAAGAGTGAAGATGTGATGCATATGATGGGTGAAGGCATGAAATGTGAAGGTATGAAGTAGTCACATGATCAGGGAAAGGGAAGTCATGTGACCTGAAGGTCATGTGATCATGAAAGGTCATGCTCAATGCTAACACAAAGTACATTGAGAGAGTCATGCACACACTGGCTAACACAAAGTACCAGTGGTGAAATATGATGTCATAACAATTTCAGGTTAGTGGCCTCTAGCCATACTTTATCTCCCTTCTAAAATGGTTTGTACTTGTTGGTTTTGCAGTTTTGCATCCACATTCTTGCCAATTTATGGGCAGCATTGGCTTTCTTTCTAGTTTTGATCAATTGTTTTATGCAGGTATTTGTGGATGAGTTGTCAGAGGACAAGGTTATATTAGGGAGTGGGCATGGTTTGTATTTCATTAAGAGAAAAAAAGGGGATTTTCCAGTGATGAAATGGGGGTGGTGGTTGTGTGTGAATTCTGCTTGGGTGATGGATTCTGTCCAACTGGTGGGGTTGTTTCTGCAGTAGATGTGGAGATAGGTTTCTATTTTTTGGTTAACCCATTTCATTTGACCATCAGTTTGTGGATGGTATGTGGTGGAGAGGGTGAGGTCATATTTCAGTAGTTTTCTAAGCACACAGGTGAAGCTGGATGTAAATTGGGGTCCTCTGTCAGATATGATTCTATCATATAGTCTGAAATGCCAGTATATCAATTTAAAGAAGAGCATGGTGATGTCAGTGGTGGTGGCAGATTTTGTTGTGGGGCATAGAATTACCCTCTTCATAAGCCCATGATTAACCATGACTATGAGAGTGTCGAACCCATGGGAGATGGGGAGGTCAGTGATCAGATCACAACTGATCTGCTGGAAGAGGCAGAGAGTGGACAATGGAATAGGTTACATGGGGGGAGTTGTAGGGTGCATGTTGACTTTGTTTGCTTGACATGTGATGCAGTTTTGAATGTAGTTATGGACTGCAGTGGCTAGACCTAGCCATTAGTAGTGCTGGGTCAGAAGAGCAAGGGTTTTCTGCAGGCCAGGATGGCTGGCTAACTTATGATGTTGCAAAACCAAAGAGTTTTGCTACTATGCCAACTAAACCCAACAATCTGGCAGATGACCAGGAAATGTTATGATGAATCCATACGAGATACTATCTGGAAAGAGAGAATGCTGGACAGCAGGAATGGGGAACAGAATAAGGAGAGGACTGAAGCAGGACTATCTTCTTAGTATAAACTCCAGGACTACTCTTGCAAGTCCTTGATAACAATGGTACTCTTGCAACCATGTTTTGTCTTCCTTCTAATATGATAACCTAACATGTATCACATAATCATGTTTGGCTCTTGGAGCAAGGATTCCAAGCCTTGGGTAATTGCATGGCTAATTCCAGGTTGCCATCCTTAAGAACAATGCATTGTCACCATAGATATGGGAGTCTGTTTTATAACCTCCATATATGTTCCAATGAGGAGCATGGTGTCACTCATGGCTTAAATATTTATAGTCCATAGTATTGTTAATAGGATAAGACCTGCATGGCAATGATAGCCTCTTAAGATTGCAGGTATAACATCAGTACTCAATACGATGGGAAGTACATCACATGGTCTTTAGTAGTTTTTGGTATGAAGGTTCTTCCAATAAATGTCTTCTGTTCTTCTCTATTACGGGGTTCTGTAAAAGCGCTTGAACAAGCTTGCTAGCTGGCCATAGGTTTGGCAGTATGGTGGTGCTAGGACGATGTGATGGAATAATGGTAGAGGGGAGGGAGGTTAGCTTTATCTCCAGACATGCCTCACTCCTAGGAATCCAATGAAGGACCAGTAGGCAAATAGCTGTCCTTTACTTAGTCTTAACTTCACTAGGCCACCACTAAGGGCAGGGTAGGAGAGGTAACAAGTGGATTAGGCTGGGGGAACAGCCTGTACTCATAACCTCTTATATACATTACAGGAATCATGCACAGATCAAGCTGTGATAAGGGTCTAGGGTATATACTATAAATGCTATAGGCTAAGTAGATTAAAGGGTAGAGTCCATGTTGCAAAGGTTAGGCATTCATATGGAGTGGGAATATGAAGAGCAGATATAAATGCAGGGAATACTGTAGAATGGAAGATTGATCACAAGATGTGACTGATCAGAGCAGGGATCATGGCAGAGATCCATTTAGGATCTTGCAGGGTTCATGATCAAGATGTAATCTCAATGTGTGATTGTACTGATCAGAGGGAACAACAGAAATGAAGAAGGTGAGGTGATCAGAATGGAAAAGTGATTGGTGATGTTGTGATGTCATGAAGGGAGAGGAATGTGAGATGTGAAGATGTGACAGGGTAAAGGCATGAAGATGTGAAGGGAATGAGAGAGGTCACGTGATCAGGGATGAGTTATAAGAAGTACTTGTGCATGCAAGCAAGCAGTCATTGTATCAAGTATCATACACAATTCATAACATATGATCATGGCAGTTCTGAAGGACCATGGCATGAAGATTTGGGGGCACATAGATTTGGCAGTTGTATGTTAATAGCCTGTTGGTGAGTTGAAAGGATCCAAGGCAGGGGCAGAGGTGCAAAGAGGTAGATGGCTCAAGCTGGTGGATGATTTCTAGGGCAAAGAGGTCCTGCTGGATTTGTTGGAGGACATAGGAGGAGAGGTCGGCATTCATCAGGTTTACAAATAGAGAGGATGAAAGAAGGGTCACATGGTCATTGTTGAATGGGTGTTGACCATGGTCACTCTAGTGGGAAAGGGTGTCAGGTGTGGTCAGCTGGACACCAGGCACATGGTGAAGTTGAATATTGAAATTGGTGAGGTCAAGGAGCCATCTGGCCTGGTGGCAATTAAGTTTTTGGGCTTCATAGAAGTAGGTGAGGTTTTTGTGATCAGTAAGGATAGTGACAGGGTGTCCAGTGCCTTGCAGGTAGTAACACCACATTTTCAAGGCATGGATGATGGCTAGGAGCTTCTAGTCATAGATGTTGTAGTTGTGTTCGGCCAGAGAGAAAGATTGTGATATGTAGAAGCATGGGTGGAGTTGCCCATCAGGGCCAAGTTGGGATAGTATGCTACTGGAGGCAAGGAGTGAGGCATCTGTGGAGATGGTAAAGGGTTTGGTGATGTCAGAGAAGGTTAGTACAGGTTTGGCAAGGAAAAGGTCTTTTATCATCTGGAAGGTTTTGTTGCATGCAGAGGTTCATTCCCATGTTTGTGACTTTTTGGTAAGATTGATAAGGGGTTGTGCAAGGTTCAAGTAGTTGGGGATAAACTTTCTGTAAAAGTTAGTGAACCCCAAAAATGATTTTACTTCTTTAATGGAAGAAGATGTTGGCCATTTGGCTATACCATCTAGTTTTACTGGATCCATGGTGATTGTTTCAGATTGTACTACCATTCCAAGGTAGTCTACTTCTTGTTTGTTGAAATTGCATTTCTCCAGTTTCAGGTGAAGATTGAGTGACTTCATTCATTCTAAAACCCTTCAGGTTTGTTTGTTGTGGGTGCCTTGATCAGGGGAGAAAATGAGTAGATTGTCCATGTAGATTACCAACCATCCCTCTGCAATAAGGTCAGCAAAGAAGTTGTTCATAAATCATTGGAATGTTGCTGGGGAGTTGGATAGTCTAAAAAACATTACTATTGGTTCATAAAGCCCTTTGTGAGTGATGAAGGCTGCTTTCCATTGGTGGCCTTCTTTAATTTAGACATTATTATATCCCCAATGTATATTGAATTTGGTGAATATGCAGGTGTCCTTAAGTTTGTCCATGAGGTCTGATATGAGAGGCAGTGGGTATGCATCTTAGACTGTGTGCTTGTTGATGTATCTGTAATCCTGACAAGGACATAGTTTCCCATCCTTCTTCTTAACAAAGAAGAATGGGGAGGCTTGGGAAGACTTGAATGGTCATATTTTTCTGAATTTAAGATTTTCTTCCAGAAACTTCTCTGTGGCCATTTGTTCTTCTGGGTTTAAGGGGTACACCTTGCTGATGTGTGATTTGAAATCTTATAGATGTATTTCATGATTATAGAGTTGGGATGGGGGGAGCTAGTTATTGGCAGGTTCCAAGAATACTTCCTTGTAATCTCTGTATGGTTCAGAGAGAGTAACCTTGGATTTGTATTTGAGGGCATCAATGGCAAGGTTGGTGGAGGTCATGGCTTGTATGAATCATTGTCCTACTTTGATGAATTAATTGAGGGATGAACAGTTTTGAATGTTTCTGATAACTTGTTCTTCCATGGATCTACATCTTAGATAGTTGAAGAAGTGCATCATGTGTTTCTTGGCTAGGTGAACATGTCTTGGTGTTGGTCAGGGTTTACTATTTGTGATTGCTTGTTGATAGAGTCCTTTGGATTGGTTGGTGGCAAGAGAAATTCTGACAATTTTGATCTTTCAGTTGATCTGGGGGTTTACATTGTGGAGCCAGAGTGTTCCCAGGATGAGGTTGTTCATTCTGCAGTGTATGGCAATGAAGTGGATTTTGTGTATGACTTTTTCTATTTTGATGTATAGGGTTGTTCTGAACTTGGCTAATTCCTGTTTGTTGGCAAATAAGTTGATGTTGCTAATTTTGATGGGTTTGGTCAATCTGTGGAGGGGGAGTTTATTTCTTTTGGCATAGTGCCAATCCACACAATTGATTTCTGCCCCACTATCAATGAGGGCTTTGGAGTTGACGCTTCATAATGAGGACACTAGGAGTTCAACAAGAACAGAAAGAGAATCTCTATTGGTTTTCTCCACTTTAGTGTACACATGTCAGGGAGAGCTTGGTGTCTTAGGCTGTTCCTGCTTTAAAAACCCTTTACCCTGCTTACAGTGGCTGTTCCCTTGTCTTCATCTTTACTGTCACTTAGTTCCTTGAGTCTGGAGGTGTTGTTGTGGAACTGAAGAGTTCCATCTACCCAACCACATAACCCAACAACCTGGCAGATGACCAGGGAACAATACAATGAGTCTCTTGAGATAATGTCCAGATGAGAAGAGTGCTAAACAGCTGAGAGGGGGATCGGATATAGAATGGGACTGAAGCAGGGGGACTCTCTATAATGAGATCTCCAGAACTACTCTTGCAAGTCCTTGTTAATCATAGTACTCTTGCAACTAGGTTCTGTCTTCCTCCTAATACTAATACCCTATGGTACTAGCATAATCATAGGTGAGCCTTGGGGCGAGGGTTCCAGCTTTTGGGTAATCGCATGACTGTTACCAGGTTGTCATCCTTGAGAACAAAGACAGTGTTACCATAGATATGTGAGTCTGTTCTGTACAGTAAACCCCAACGTATGTTTCAGCTAGGACGCTGTGTCACTAGTGGCTTAAATATCTGTATTTGATAGTCTGTAATATGATAAGGGTTAGCAGCAACAATGGCTTCTATAATCTGCAGGTATAACATTGAGGAACATTATGATGATGGTTTCTTGTCATGTGATCTTTGATAGTTTCTGGTACTGGTTCTTGATACAATGAATGGGTTCTGTACTTGCATTGGTTCTGGGTTCTGAACTAGCTGAGGTATGAGTTGGCTCTCTGGCCTAAGTTGGTGGTTCGGTACTAAGAGGGACTGATGATGAAATGATAAGAGGGGAGAGGGGGAGGAGTGGCTTTATCTCCAGACGTCTCACTCCTAGGGCTCAATGAAGAGGGCTAGGTGAATAACATCCCTTACTTGATCTGTTGTCACTAGGCCACCTTGGTAGGCAGGGTAAAACACAAGGAAACAAGTGGATTAGGCTGGGGAAACAGCCCTACTCATAACCCCACTACTTATACATTACAGGATCATGCACAGACCAAGCTGTGACGAGGGTCTAGGGTATAATGGTATTAATGCTACTGAATGATAAGGTAAAGGGGTAAGGTCTATGAGTGAAAGGTTAAGCATTCATATGGTGGAGAAATGGAAGAGCAGATATGAATGCAGGGTTTAATGTAGTGTGGGATGATCAATCACAAAGTGTGACTGATTGAAGAGAGATTGTGGCAGAAATCCATCTAGGATCTTGCAGGGTTCATGATCAAGATGCAATCTCAATAGTGATTGTACCAATCAGATGATAAGGCAGAGATGAAGGAAGAGGAATCGAGATTGGAATAAAAGATGTGATTGGTGATGTTGTGAAGGTGTGCAGGAAGAGAGTGTGAGATGTGAAGATGTGACAGGGTGAAGAGGTGAAGATGTGAAGGGATGGGAGTGGTCACATGATCAGAGATGAGTCATAAAGAAGGTACTTGTGCATGCAAGCAAGCAGTTATGATACTGTATATCATTAAATATCGTACACAATTTGTAACAGGTGTCTGAGGAGACTACACAAGATTTTTTTGTTCATGGAGGGGAGAAAGTGTTCTTGGGGCATTGGGCACTTGTATGCCTGGGTTGCTGGCAGCAGAAACACAAGTGGACATCTTGGCATTTCTTGCATTCTTTGAGGGTAAGTTTTTTGATTTTGACAGCATCCACATCCATTGCATTGGGGTCTTTGGCAGTTGTTGGGCAACTGGGGTGAAAGATGTGAAGGTGGCAAGGGTTGGTGGCTTGCTGAGCAATGCAGTTTGCTTGCTCATTCTGGGAGATAAATGCTGCAGTGTGTCATCCATTCTTCAATGGTGGTGGGAACTTTCTCTATTCCATAGATTCTTCTCATGATTGGAATGGGAATGGCAGTGGAGTAGTAGCTGATGAGAATATGGTTCTCAGTGATCTTGGCTTCAGACTTCTTGGTCACAAAGTGGGCATTGTATTCTTGGATGGTGGGTTTATACTCTCATTTCTTATTGAGAGTCATTCTGATGGTTGCAAGCCAGGTGATTGTGTTAGTGATGACCTGCTGATTCTGATATGCTTCTTGGAAGGCTTTGAGGAAATTGGTGTAGGTACCCATATTAATGGTATCTGTGGTGGTGTTGAATGCCTTGATGCGGAAGTTTTCTGCCCATGTGGCAGTGAATCTCTTGGTCATGAAAGAGAGGGTGAATGTGATTTTCTTGGCTGAGGTGTTGTAAACCTCTTCATTTATGATGAGGTAGAACATCATCATGTTTAGCCATGGGATGGCTTTCTGTTATGAATTGTATATGATACTTGGTACTATAACTGCATACATGCATTGCATGAGTACACAATCATGACTCTCCCTGATCATATGACCTCCCTCATTTCCTTTACATCTTCACACTTGCACCCTGTCATGTTATCACATCTTCTATTCTCTTCCTTCACATGTCATGACATCACTGATCACTCTTTCATTCCAATCATCTCACCTTCTTCATCTCTGCCATTTCCTTTGATTGGTATGATCACACATTGAGATTACATCTCGATCACAAACCCTGCAAGATCCTAGATGGATCTCTGCCACAATCACCTCTCTAATCAGTCACACCTTGTGATTGATCTTCCATTCTACTTTATACCCTGCATTCATATCTGCTCTTTATCTTCCCACTTCATATAAATGCCTAATGTTTACCTCATGGACTCTTCCCTTCATATTGTATAGCCTATAGCATTAATCCCATATACCCTAGACCCTAGTGTACAGCTTGGTCTGTGCACTCTCCTGTAACCTATAAGTAGTGGGATTATAAGTTGGCTGTTCTCCCAGCCTAATCCACTTGTTTCCTCACATTCTACCCTGCCTACCAAGGTGGTCTAGTAACAATGGTCAAGTAAAGGATGTTATTTGCCTAGCCCTTTTCATTGAGCCTTAGGAGTGAGATGTCTGGAAATAAAGCTAACCTTTATCCCCCCCTTCTTTCTATCATACCATTGTTTATCATCCTAGCACCACTAAACCGCCAACATTATGGCCAGCTAGCAAGCTCATACCTCAGCTAGTTCAGAACCCAGAACCAATGCAAGTATGGAAGATATTCATTGTATCCAGAACTCAAACCTGAAACCATTAAAGATCATGTGACGTAGTCCTTCATCGTTCAGGCTACTGATGTTATACCTGCAACCATGAGAGGCTCTTATTGCCATGATGGTCTTATCATATTTGTTATGAATTTGTATATGAACTTCATGATACAACAGTACAATGACTGCTTGCATGCATGCATGAGTACTTCTTATGACTTATCCCTGATCACGTGACCACTTCCATCCCTTCACATCATCATGCCCTTTACCCTTCACATTGATCACATTCACAGTCTTCACCTCTTCATTCTCTGCATGACTTCACACCAATCACATCTTCCATTCCAATCTCAATCCCTCTTTCTTTATCTCCGTCATTCCCTTCGATCAGTATGATCACACATTGAGATTGCATCTAGATCATGACCCTGCAAGATCCTAGATGGATCTCTGCCACAATCCCCCTTCCTGATCATTCACATCTTGATGATTGATCTTTCCTTCCATTCTATACCCTGCATTCATATCCACTCTTTATATTCCCACTCCATATGAATGCCTAATGTTCTCCTCATGGACCCTTCCCTTTAATCTAGTAGTCCAATAGCATTAATACCATATACCCTAGACCCATGACACAGCTTGATCTGTGCTCGCTCCTGTAACGTATATAAGGGGTTATAAGTACAGGCTGTTCCCCCAGCCTAATCCACTTGTTACCTCTCCTACCCTACCTTTAGTGGTGGCCTAGTGATGTTAACTCAAGTAAGAGACAGCTATTTGCCTACTGGTCCTTCATTGGATCCCTAGAAGTGAGGCACATCTGGAGATAAAGCTAAACCTTCCTTCTTTCCACCATTGTACCATTGTATCATCCTAGCATCACTGTACTGCTGACTTATGGCTAGCTAGCCAACTTGTTCAAGCACTCATACAGACCCCAGTAACAGAGAAGAACGGAACACATTCGTTGTATCAAGAACGTATCAAGAAACTATCAAAGATCACGTAATGTAACTCTCTATTGAACCAGTTACTGATGTTATACCTGCGATCCCAAGAGGCTATCATTGCTGTGTGGATCTTATCATATTAGTTATAGTGTTACAGATATTTAAGCCACTAGTGACATTGTGTCCTAGATGGAACATACGTTGGGATTATCATACTGAACAGACCCACATATCTATGGTGACACTGCCTTCATTCTCAAGGATAGCAACCTGGTAACAGCTATGTGATTACCCAAGGCTCAGAACCCTCACCCCAAGAGCCAAACACAATTATGCTATCAATGTTAGATTATAGTGTTAGGAGGAAGTCAGAACCCTAGTGCAATAGTCTAGTGGTTATCAAAGACTTGCAAGAGTAGTCCTGGAGATCTTGTTGTAAAACATTCCCCCGCCTCAATCCCATCTTATATCCAATTCCCCTCTCTGCTGTCCAGCACTCTTCTATCCAGATGTTATCTCTCTCGAACTCATCATATCAATCCCTGGTTGTTTGCTGGGTTGGTTAGGTTGTGGTTGGGTAGATGGAACTCTTCAGTTCTGCAACAATATTAGTCCTAGCATTTACAGATATTTAAGCCATGAGTAGCATCGCATTTCTCATTGGGACATGCTTGGGGTTATAAAACATACCCTCACATTTATGGTGACAATGCATCATTCTTAAGAATGGCAACCTGGAATCAGCCATGCGATTACCCAAGAGCCAGAATCCTTGCCCCAAGGCTTATACACGATTATGCTAGTACCAAAGGGTATTAGTATTAGGAGGAAGATAGAACCACGATGCAATAGTTTGTTGGTTAACAAGGACTTGCAAGAGTAGTCCTGGAGTTCATATATGAAGATGTCCCTATCTCAGTCCTTCTTTTTATTCTGTATCCCTCATCCCTGCTGTTCAGCACTCCTCTATCCAGATATTATCTTGTATGGATTTATCGTACTGTTCCCTGGTCATCTGCCAGGTTGGTTAGGTTTGTGATTGAGTAGATGGAACTCTTCGATTCCACAACACTTTCTTGTAATCACTATCAAAGTGTTCAGGAGTGCCTAAGCAGAGTTTCACAGGTTTGGACATAGACATGGCTGGTGTTATAAAGGTATTAAAGGGGGAAAAATATAAGAGTTCAATGGATCATAGGGGGTGATGGTGGGGTGGGTGCTCTTGGTATTGTCACTTGTGTGAACAACACATGGCTTAACTGAGTGGTGAGCTGATTTGCAGCTGGGTTTGAAAAGGTGATATCTTGGTCTGACTCTAGATCTGAGAGTGATTCTTCTTCTTCAGAAGAGAATTGTTGTGTGAGAGTATGGCTGGTGCATGGAAACCACCAGGGGTTAACTGTGGGGCAAGGGGGTTGAGACATGGTGAGTGTGAGAGCATACTAGCTGAGACTAGTTGCATTTGAGTAGCTTTCATCTTTTGTTACATATCACCTTGGGCAAAATGACATGTAGCTCTTGAAGTTTGCAACAAAGGCTTGAAGGGTCAAGAGTTATGCATTAAGATGGCTAAGATACATAGTGGCCTTTGATTCAAATGGGACAAGCTATGGAGACTCTGTGGTTGAGCACTTGTGGGATGAAGGGTAATGTAAGCAATAACTTATTGCCAGGAGTATAGTGTACAGCAAGGTACAAGGGAGACAAAAGCTACTATATTGTATAACAGGCTCAAGTACATATAGTTGTGTGGAAGGTGCATGGACCATGCTTAAGGGCAGACATGGAAGGGCCCAAAAATATGTAAGTCTGTGGCATAAAGTGTGCATATGAAGACAATAAAAGAAGGAATGTTGACAAAGATGGAATCATGCTATGTATAGAAGTGAAGAGCAGAAGTAGAAGCACATTCCAT
>JBBPJS010001339.1:0-11217 GCA_038088835.1 Singerocomus rubriflavus
CAAGAAAGGTAAGCCTGGGTGAAAATAGATATCCCGGACCACCACTCCATGTGTCCACCATCCACCATTCATGTACCCTTTAGTGATCCACGGGCAGTGACTATCCGTCCGCAGATCCCATCTCAAATCTCCTGCTGCTCACACCTAAGATATATCTTCTTTCAACCTTTGAAGCTCCGGTTTGTTCGTGTCCCTATCTATGACCTGAAGCTCCTTCAACGCCACGAAGTCTGGGAATACCATCGCAGATGATGATAGAATTTGGACTTGATCAAGTATGCGAGCACACGACTATCAAGAGATGTACTCAGTCGTGTGCGACATAACGGACTGAGGTGCTCGAGTGTGAAAAGTACAACTTATATACTGCAAGATGCTATTGTATCTTAGAAAGGAGATAAAGGAACATATCCAAGATCCACATGGTCAGTGAGCACAGGAAAGATAAGGAACTGATTATACACTATGTAATTACAATGGAACATCCATATTGTTGATACATGTACGAGCGATTGTGGCGTGTTGGGCCATGCGCGCACCGGTGATCAGTTGAACCGGTCACGATCCGGGCTGCGCGCGCGCTTGCTAATCCACAGACGATACCACATCCTGTCTTGCAGCGGATTGTGAGCCAATACCGAATCTGGAGTCGATCCCTTCCTAGCGATCACGCATGTCACGATCATACAGCTCTCGAACACTGGTGATGAACCGAGGCATAATAGGATAGGACATATGCTCAAGTAAGTAAACATGCTCATGAAGAGTACCGAAGTGTTGTTTATGTTAAGTATGGTGCTGATCAGAATAATAACATTGGAGGACATGGTCCTTGGTGATGAAATGAAAATATATGAGCAATTAGTTGGCTCGCAAATACAAATACGCAAGAGTAAGGCAGCATGGGGAATATAGCAAATGGAGCACCGAGTCGAGAGGGAGATCGAGACGTACGAAACGAAATAAATGATTCTATCTTTCACAAGTAGTTGCATGTACCGATTAGGTTGCCACCACTTTATTGCTTTGTACATGTCAATATATTTCTTGATGGTTAGAGTAATGGCAAGAACCAAAAGTAAAACTACGAAGAGAGTGTTGGAGATTGGCAAGCGTATTCGCAGGTGAAACCTCAGGCAGCATGTAGGGACATCTCCATTGTGATCTATTGCGTGCCCTCTTTCCTCTCATTTATTACTTTAGCCATTAACTGACACAGACAGTCATATGATACATATATTCTGATGTACCACCTCACTGTTTCTCTTTTGTATATAAGACCGATCATGTAGTACGATCACCCCAGTCCATCGCATCCGCGCACGACTGAGGTGAGGATATTATACTGCACTCGTTTGTTACCTGCTTATACTAACTCGTACTTAGTTAGATCCTCGATAGTATTCCTACAGAGAGCCTGCATAATTGCAGCACAAATGTGCAACTTTGGGACAAGGTTGATCCAAGATTGAGTGCAATTCATCTCAAGATTTACCTGAGGTAGTTGTGCGACCACTGTCGATGCCTGCCGTCACAAGGGTAATAATCACCTGCGAGACATAGAAACACAACAGGGTATGAAGGATCATTCCCACGTTGCATACACTCGCAGAATCATTACAACTGTAATCGAAATTATGGTTCAGAGAGTGAGATCAAGATGGACAGTCACTCACAATTAGCAGCATAATAAAATACTGGGAATACCCAGATAACCACACTATATATAATCGTGCCTGCGGAATGTCCATGTCTCACTTCAGTACTACAGCAGAAGGCAATGAGTTAATCTACTTGCACCTATACGGTATTATAGAGATGAGTGGTCTTTCAAATTTGGATGCGTACATCTATCAGAAGTTGGTGGTTAAAGGCAGAAAAGGTACAAAGCAGACTGACTGTGCGAGGGCCAGAAATAAAGGTACTACCAGCTGAGAATGAGTCTAGTCAGCTTGGTTGACCTCGAACTAACTCTAAACTTACAGAGGCTACTGAGGCTCCAGCATAGATGCACGCTATTAGTTTGTATAATTTGCTATGCGCCACGGTGTCAATATACACATACATGACATAAAGAAGCCCGAGATAACGGACGGACCTATGGAGTTGAGTGATATCTCCGCCCAGTGTATATATTTGCTTCATGACTCATTGATGTGTTGTGTATGATCTTCTAGAAGCAGAAAAATATGTAGTGTAGGGCGAAAGAACGGTGAGAGAATGCCAAGCAAGCACATTTCATTTTTGGTATCACATTAGTCACTGATATCATCTTGTATACAGCATGAATAGTGGGCGTGATAATGAGTCCATATTCTGCTTTTCGGGAGTAACTATAGGATAAACTCAACATGCCATCTTTTTTTTATCCGGCCTGTAGTGGATCGCAGTATCCTACCTGCCTACTTGTTGATGAATACGTACCCGGGGGAGATCCAACCTCCTATTTTAATAGACTGGAGATCGAGGAACTATTTCACTGACGGATCCCTCTGGACTGAAGTCGGCACCAATCTACCCACATAGGTTTTACTAGGATGATGAGACGACAACCAAGAATTCGGTGTCGGCAGTGCCTCCAAACAGCAATACGTGTCGAGACCCTATGCTGTACCTTCCATCATTGACGAGGATGTTTGTGTACTGCACAGAATACTTTGGCATGGTTTCTATAATTGTTTCTGATACAACAGACATTATGACAGCCTTTTTCCTCCATAAAGGACATGTGGTTGATCTTCCACCAAGTTTGAATGGCAGCGCTGAGGTTCAATTAGGTCTGTGAGAAGCAATGTAAAATAAATATTTCGTGCAGTGCACAAGCATTCCCGTCAATGACGGAAGATACAACATAGGGTTGCAACACGTGTTGCCGGCAAGGGGCACTGCCAACACCAAATTCTTTGTTGCTGCCTTATCATCTCAGCGATATTGATATGGGTAGATTAGCATGTATCTCGACACCCGCGTGGAGGATATAACTCTCAGCAAAACTCAACTGGAATCACAACGTTTGCGCCCTCTAGTCTTCATCATTATTTCTCGTCAAACCATCAGACATCGCTACTTCTCTTGTACTAGACATGTCCTCCGACTTGTCATCCGCCGTACAGCTTCTCCTGTGGAACAACTATGCATCTGGTATAGTCACTCACACCTTCTGTTACTGATTCGTCTTATATGATCATTGGCAGTTGCCATGATCACTGCTGTTGTATATGATTATTGTGAGTGGTGCTCGTCTATACTCTATCCTTGTTTACTCCAGTGATGCAATGCTGCCATTCTAGTCATCACCTTTTCTAGAGAGGTGTGCTACCTTGTTCTCTACGCCATACTTCCTGGCTGACAATAATAAAAGATAGAGTATATTTGGGTAATGTCCAACCAACAATATTCGGAAAAGCACTGAGTCTTTGACAATCCTATAGTGTAGACCCTGGACATGGGTCTCCACAGTCTTTGTACTAGTCTGTAACACAGTAAATTCCTTTCCCATACAATTGGAATTAACAGTTCTACAGGTCCGTTACCTTGGCCTTTCTTATGCTGTGTGGGTATATTGTTATCCACAATGATAGCAAATCACACAACTTATGGTGCTCATCTAATCCAAAGTATTTATAATTGCCTCTGTAAGTGTAGAGTTAGTCTGAGGCTAATCAAGCTGACTAGATTCATGTCAGTTGGTAGCTCCTTTATTCCTGGTTCTTTTACAGTTTGTGCCTCTGTTTTTCATTATTTCTGCCTTTAATGACTGGATTTGGGTAGATGTATGCACTTAAATACGAATAACAATCATTTTATGACAACTTTATAGGTGTAAGTAGATTTGTTCATAATCATTCACTATGCTGGAGTGAGACATGAATATTCTACAGGTACTATCATGTATAAGCTGGTTAACTGGATATTTCCAGTATTTTATTATGCTGCTGATTGTGAGTGACTGTCCATCTTAATCCCACTCTGACCATGACCTCAATCACAGTTGTAATGATTTTACGAGTATATGCAATGTGGAATCAATCCAAAAGAATTCTTTGGGTTCTGCTATGTCTATATGTCCCACAGGTCATTCTTGACCTTGTGATCATAGGCATTAACAACAATCACATGACCTTCTCAGGTAAAGCTTGGGCTAAACTGTATTTATCATCACAATCTCACATAGGTCTTTTCTGTCATAGTGGATCAGCTCCTTGATTTCTCACTTTGTGATGTATCATGGGACAATGCTGTAAGCAAGTTGCGAACACCCATTATAACTATGCGGATTCTTCTTGGAATTTTACTTTTGGCTCTTGCTGTTTTCCAAACCATCAAGCAGTCTGTTGATATGTACAAAGCAACGAAGTGGTGGCAGCCTAATCAGTACATGCAACTACTTGTGAGAGATGGTATTATTTACTTTATTGTGTATGTCTTGACTTGCACTCATGATTTGCATTATTTCCATTCACCATCATGATTCTCCTCACAACATCCTGTTCTGAAGTATTTGCAAGCCAACTAATTGCTCACATGTTTTTTCTCATTTTCTAGGATCACCTTTTTCAATATTTTTAATCTAATCGTCGACACAATTCAATTAAGCAGCACTGTAACACTCGTTCTGATCACGTTTACCTACTGGAGTATATGCTCTATGATGCCTCGGTTTATCATCAGCATACGAGAGCTGTATGACCATGGTCTCCATGGTCGCTGGCGAGTGATTGACACTGGATTCGGTATGGGTTCCCAACCCACTGCCAGCCAGAACGCGGTGGAGTACGCAGTCGCTTTTGCAGATGTAATAGCCCCGGAGGAGCTTCAGGTCGGGCAAATGGATATGCATGAATCAGAGGAGATTCAGGAGGTTCCGAGGTTGAGAGAAGGTGTGTCTCAGGTTTGAGCAGCAAGGGGAATTTGAGGTAAGCACATAGACGAACTTGGTTGCTGTCAGCAGGTAACTGATGCACAGGAATAGTGGATTGTGTACACATCAATCGGTGGTTCAGAAATTTTATTTTCATCTATGCTTCTCTGTCTTGTTTATGTATTGCACATCTGGCTGTGGTGCACGATGTAGGGACACTATCAATGAGGCTCGTTAGACAAAATGATTGTCAGTGCTTTGGTGGTGGCGGAAGAGCATCTTGCATGTTTCTCTGCAGTCGACGTCAGCAATAACATTGGAGGGGGCTGTTGGAATTAGCAAGCATGCGCGCAGCCACAGCCACAACCGGTCCAGATGACTCCCGGTGCTCATATGGCTCAACACACCACCATTGCTCGCATATTGGACATTGTATGGACCATTTCACTGCCTTCATCGCATACTTACCTTTTCTCTTGTTGCTGCGTTTCGTGTATCAGGAGCTCTGCCAGCCCCTGATATCCCCTTTAGCCAGTATTCATTTACTTTCATATATAAGATGCTTTTCATACTCAAAGCACCTCAGTCTGTTGTTGAGCACATGACTGAGGTGAGATACTCATTACTTGATATTCCTATATACTCATAGCTAACTTGTACATAGTTACTTCTACTAGGTAAATATACACAGTCTGTTGTTGAGTGCATGACTGAGTTGCTTTTACTAGTCACATGCACCTCTTGATCAAGTGCTATTTCCCACAGGGGCAATTAAGTAGGGGGGGCAGTATCTACACCCAGTCAAACAAACCCTTGAGTTCACCTTGATCAAATTTCCAATCAGCAAGTCCTTAAGCAGGTTGTACCCTCAAGCTTCACATAGTACATCATCACCATGTATGCCAACATCATCTCTTTCTCCAACACTATAAAGTGATGACCTGGACTGATGACATGAGACTGTATGAACAGCAAGAAATGGGGGATGAGAGATGAACATACCATGTATCTTGTTGGAATACTATCAAGGATCTAACTCAGTTGTGCATGAATGTGATGGACTAGGTATATATTCACCTATTGAGGATCTAACTGAGTACAAGTTAGAGTGAGTAGGTAACAAATGAGTACAGTATATCCTCACCTCAGTTGTGCATGGATATGATGGACTGGGATGATCATAGGACATGATCAGTCTTATATACAAAAGAGAAACAGTAAAGCCATACATCAGAATATATGTATCATATGACTGTCTGTGTCAGTCAATGGCTAAAGTAATAAATGAGAGAAGAGGGTATGCAATAGATTGCAATGGAGACATCCCTGCATGTTGCCTGAGGTTTCACCTGTGAATGTGCTTGCCAATCTCCAATGATAGAAATATACACTTGATTGGGGATGTGAGCACATGACTATCAGAGATTCACTCAGTTGTTGTTGTTGCGACACCTAGCAAAACACTAAACTTCTTGAGCAGGAACAAATTGATGATGCTTCACAGATACTGTGTAGGGTCTTGCCACACAGGCCACACAGATATGAACACAAAGGTAGGGAAGAAATGGTAGTAGGATGAAGGAGTAATATCCTTAGGTCTCAACCTTGCTAGAAGGTGATTAACCAAGTGGATTAGACTGAGGGGGATCAGTCACAATACACCCTGTATTTGTACTACTGTACAATGTGCACAGACCAGGTGACATCATAGATAAGGTGTGAAAAAGAAGAAGTGGAGATTAATGCCTTAAGGCATCAAAATGGAAGTGAAGAAAAGAAGCAATGGAAATGAAAAGAAGGCTTCTTTCATAAATGGAGATTAAACAGGCTATGCCCATAAGGCAACCTGCAGGCATGATATCATTGGTCTAGACCTGATCATGTGATCAGTCATGTGACCTGTCACCTGACCTAGTCATGTGATGAAGATAAGATTAGATGAAAAGATAAGATAAGATAAAAGAAAGAAAAGTGAAAAGTGTGCAAGGAAATGTACGATGTTATAACACTTCCCCCCCCTCAAGACTTGTATTTCAGACAAGTCAGAAAGTCAGTGACCACAGTAAAGTTTTTATAAGGATTGAAGAGAGCATTAAAGTCCACATTTTGCAGATGAATATGATGGGGAGCTGAAGGATTCAACCTGTGAAATTCAGCAATGGCCTCAGATGCATTTTGCAAATGAATAGCTGGTTCCCAAGTATCATCTGAATCGTCCCAACCCCTCCAATATACCAGATATTGAAGTTGACCATTATGCATTCGTGAAGCACGAATGTGGTCTACTTTATATTTCTCATCTCCTTCTTGTGTGACAGTGATTGTGTCAGGTTGTAAGACTGGTTGACCAGGCAATGTGTCAACATAAGGTTTTACACAAGAAATGTTGATGACTGGATGAATCCGGAGTCATTTTGGCAGGTCCAAATGCAAAGTGTTCAGCAAGATCTCAATGATCTTATATGGGCCCAACCATTTCTGTGTAAGTTTTTGAGCAGAATATAGAAGAGTGAGGTTATTGGTAGATAGCCAAACCTGTTGGCCTATAATTGGAGTAAAAGTTATAGGAGGATGTGGAGCATGCAACATTTTGTTGCGAGTCTTTTCAAGAGCTGACTTCACTTCGGAATGAGCTTTAGAACATTCAAGCCCAAATTCACTGTTGACATTTTCAAAACCAAGTTGTGATGCATAGTTTCTTGTGATGGAGAAAGAAGTAGTTTTTGTGGCTATTGATAAAGAGTTGTTATGATGGAATTGAGCAAGCTTGATCCAGTCAAGCCATTGCTTCTGTTTTTTAGCCACAAAACTTCGAAGATATGCTAGCAACTCTTGGTTTATTCTTTCTGTTTGACCATTAGTTTGAGGATGATATGCTATGGATATTTTTTGGGAAATGTTCAACATTTTATAGAGTTCAGAAGTGAAGGCTGAAATGAATTGTGGTTCTTGATCTGAAACGATAAAGGATGGGAGTCCGTGAAGACACCATATATTATTCCTGAATAGTTTAGCCAAATTGAGAGAAGAAATAGACTTAGAGCAAGGAACAAATACAACTTCTTTGAAGAAACGGTTAACAATGACACAGACAGAGTTGTTGCCATTTAACTCAGGGAAGCCAGAAACAAAATCTATAGAAATATCCTTCCAAGGAATTAATGCAGTGGGAAGGGGAAGAGGTTTAATTCCTGACAAGTGCTGCTTTTTTTTTGAGATAGCACAAGCTTGACAAGAACAAATATATTGCTTGATATCACCTGTGATACCAGGCCAAGTAAAATAATAAGTAATAAGGTGCCTAGTATGCCCTTTACCAGAATGTCCCCCAATAGGAGAATCATGGCACAAGGTGATACATTACACCTGAAGATTGTTATAACATCGTATTTTCCCTTTATACTTTCTTCACTTTTCTTTTATCTAATCTCTTGATCTTATCTTTCTTTATCTTATCTTCATCACATGACTAGGTCAGGTCACAGGTCACATGACTGATCACATGATCAGGCCTAGACCAATGATGTCATGCCTGCAGATTGCCTCATGAGCACAGCCTGCTTAATCTCCATTTATGAAAGAAGCCTTCTTTTCATTTCCATTGCTTTTTTCCTTCTCTTCCATTTTGATGCCTTGAGGCATTAATCTCCGCTTCTTCTTTTTCACACCTTATCTATGATGTCACCTGGTCTGTGCACATTGTAAAGTAGTATATATACAGGGTGTATTGTGACTGATCCCTCTTAGTCTAATCCACTTGGTTAATCACCTCCTAGCAAGGTTGAGACCTTAAGGATATTACTCCTACTACTCCTCTACCATTTTCTCACTATCTTTGTGTTGCTATCTGTGTGGCCTTTGTGGCAAGACTCTACATGGTATCTGTGAAGCATTCTCAAGTTGCTCTTGTTCAAGAAGTATAGTGTTTTGCTAGGTGTTGCAACACTTGGATTAGACTTCTTACATGTCTGGTCTTGCATTTGATTAGTATCTACCCCTCTTTCTGATTACTCCTTGTTGTGCTGCTCCGTAGACCCTAATGACCATCTGGTCCAGTCTAACATTGAGCTTGGCCCTTATTCGCATTATTCCATTGAAGCCACACCTTTCCTAGGTTGGCCTGAAGAACTCGTTGAACCCATTGTTCCCAACTCCCTGACTCCTATCCCCGACCACATCTATGATTACATAGATTACTCTGACCCTATTTCCCATGAAGATCTTGTGAACATAACCAGATATGTTCTATCTGAACCTGAAGCATTTAGCCAAGAGTGGATACAGTGGTGTATCAAAGCTAGGTTTACAGTTGTAGGTCAGAAGTATTTTGAACATTGAGAAGAGAAAAGATTAGCCAAGGTCGAGGCAAAGGTAAAGCACTATGAAGTTAAGCTTAAGGCATTGAAGAAGAAGAGAACCGAACATAAGAAAAAGGTTCTCGTATACTCTACAAAACATTGTTATAATCTTCATTCCTGCCCTTATGCACTTAGGTCACTAGGCCCTGTAGCTTAGTAATCTTTTCAATACACATTTCGATCCCTTCACTTCTTATAGAGGGACTCCTGAATCAGATGATGAAGGATCTAGTTTGTCAACTCCACGCCACTCTCCTCCAGCTTCTCCTGTTCGATATTCATCACCATCACCACCCAGAAACATGTCGACTAACCAACAACTTGCCGATATTCTAAACCACCTTGTTCAGCTTACGTTAAACATCAATATGCAATCGCATCAAAAGGATGTGACAAAGAAAATTGCAGATCCTGATAACTGGGATGGAAAAAGGGAATCACTTCATCTTTGAATTACCAAAGTACATGTCTGGCAGGACATTCAACAATGGGGTTCAAATAAACTTCATTGCATTGCTGTTCTATCCAGATTTGAAGGAGGACAAGCAGCCTTATTCGCAAGACTAGAAATCGAGGAATGCATGAAAGGAGAGAAAGAGTATGAAGTCAATGCATAAGGAAGACCAACTGCAAACCTAAAGGGAGATAATGCTTGGCCCAATTGGGATGCCCTAAAGGCCAAGATAGCCCATTACTTTAGGATCGACTCTCTAGCACATGAGTCATTGACTAAGTTAGAAAATTTGTGTCAAAATGGTCGCAACACTTTTGACTGATTATCATGATTCAAAATGCTAGCAGATGAGGCTGAAGTAGCTGATGATTACTGCCTTGTTCTTCTCAAGTGTCTGGTAGATCGACCAATATACCACCAGGTCAATCTCTGGAAACACGATGCTACTTGGACAGAATGGTGCAACAAGATTCTGGAAGTCGGCATGTCATTTGAAAAAGAAAGAGAAGAGAGAGGAACTTTTGCTTCCTTCTCTCCCTCCAATCAATAACCTCCTCCCCAAATCATGCAAAGACCACAGCCCAGACTCTGATCTTCTAACCAATCATACTCTGCACCTCATGGTCCACCTCTGCCTCGATTCACAGCCACTGGTACTTAGCCAGGTCATGGCGCTTTAATGGACATTAGTGTCCAACAAACCACTTCTGTCAATCCTAATTGTCCTCCTTCTATCAACAACAGATTCGCACCCTCTCGCCTCTGCTACAGTTGTGGCAAACATGGGCATATACATGCCAATTGCTCAACTAACCCTCATCGATTCGTATGACAACAAGTCATGTACAATCAATGGGGACAGCCCTCATATTATCATTCACAACAAGAATCTGAATACATTACCATGCAAATGGTAGGTATGGAGTTCTCCAAAGAAGCAGATGAGAACGGGTGGCACTCTGCCAAGTTATACAACATGCATGATTTTTATCAGGTCATGCAACAACATATTGTTCCTCCAGCAAGGATGTCCTTGCAGAACAATACTTCCCAGGCCAGCACGTCCGCCCATGCTGTGTATATGTCTGAAAAAGCCAAGGCGTACTACAGGGACAAATTTGCAGCAGAAGCCAGACAGGCTGCTGCAAACAACATCTCTTTAAACCAAGCAAGATCAACGATGATAGGGGTATCAATGGTCAAGGACTCTTACCTAATTCTTCATCTTCTTCCATTTCTACTAATGATTCATCTACTAATGTATTCAATAGTTTAGAGCTGAACTCTGCAATAAAAACAGTTTTTGGTGTATCCATTAGGGCGTCTCATTCATATGTGGCACCGGATCTAAAACATAGTGTGCTTAATTGAGCTGAACTCTGCAATCAAAACTGCTTTCAGCATATCTGTTAGGGCATCTCCTTTGAGTGCAGCACTGGATATTAAACATAGTGTGCTTAATTCCCTACTAAGGTGAGTAAAGATTCAATCCATAACTTATAAACCCCCTAGTTCTTTATCTCATTACGGTGAATTCAATATCC
>JBBPJS010001340.1:0-11214 GCA_038088835.1 Singerocomus rubriflavus
ATGCATTGCATGAGTACTTCTTATGACTCATCCCTGATCATGTGACCTCCCTCGTTCCCTTCACATTGTCACATCTTCACCCTTCACATGTATCACATCTTCTATTCTCTTCCTTCACACCTTCACGAATCATGAATCACTCTTCCATTCTGATCACAATCACCTCACCTTCTTCATCTCCATCATTCCCTCAGATTGGTGTAAGGAATCAATGTTCCTTACAGTTGTATTGCATACATCCATGTCCCCATAGTCCATATCCTCAACACGTCTGATATCTGGCAAACCTTTTGGTGAGTGACCCTTCTTGTTTCATTTGATTTCTTACATTGTTAGCATGTCCAGAGCACTGTTAAACACATCCAGACCACTCTTAAATACATCCAGACCTCTTACATTTCGCTCAAAAGACACTTTTACTTGTTTTATACACTTCCCTTTATTACAATTGTTCCCAGACCAATCCCCTCTATGTCCATGGACTTCTTAGCATTCTATATACATCTGGACCACTCTTAAGTACGTCTGGACCTCTTACATTTTGCTTATTTCAACATTTTCTACACTTTTACCTCTTTACACTTCCTATACACCCCTTTTCACCCGGTTTGTCTTTGGACCCCTTTTGTAACCATTACATTGGTTCTTACACTACTTACATAAGTCCTGGGTGTGCCCGGACTATAAACAGGTGTATATACACTCGATATGCAGTTTTCCTTTCTGTTGAAGTTACAAAGAAGTCAGATCTGCACCTGATACCACCGTTTTCAAGTCTCAAACCTCAATCTATACGTCTGGACACTTAGCTTGCACTGTATTATCAAGCTGCCACTTTGTATTCAGTCCTACTGCCTATAAAGCTTAGGAGTAGTGTCCAATACTACCTATTTAGGGGAATAGTAAGTCTGGAGTTTTCTCCTTTCTTCCTTTTCTTCTTGAATCCCTTTGGGACAAGCTTATCGTTCCCTTCACCTTTCTACTGACCTCCTTGCCACCCCAAGGAGTCTTTTTGTTTTACAACTGAAGCCCACTGCGAGGGATTTAGCTAAGTCGAGAAGAAGGTCACTCAGACTGAACCCTGACTGACAGAAGTATCAAAACTTACTCAACCAACTCTGTAACTTTCATGTATCAGAGAACTCATCCCTCTTTCACATCGTCCAGGACAGTGGCAATGAAGGGTCCAGATCAGGATCACCACAGCCAACATAGCTGGGTAACTATCTGAAGAATGCCACTGACATTAGCTGGATGCCTGAATCTCCCACCTGAAGCACCTCTGTTATGAATTTGTGTACAAACTTGCACGATACATAATACAATGACTGTGTGCTTGCATGCACGAGTACTCTTTTACAACTCATCCCTGATCACGTGACCACTTCCATCCCTTCACATCATCACCTCTTCACCCTGTCATGTTATCACATCATCACACTCTCTTCCTTCACACTATCACAACACCACTGATCAATCTTCCATTCTAATCTTGATCATCCTTCCTTCATCTCCACCCTTACCTCCCAATCGGTATGATTATCTATCGAGATTGTATCTTGATCATGACCCTGCAAGATCCTAGATGGATCTCTGCCACAATCCCATTCCTTGATCATCACATCTTGTGATCGATTATCCCCTCAACCCTAGTCCCTGCAGTTCATCTCCACTTCGTTTCATTCTACAGAAGAACTACCTAATGTTTACCTCATGGACTCTTCCCTTTCATATAGTATAGCCAATAGCATTAATACCATTATACCCTAGACCCTCATCACAGCTTGGTCTGTGCATGATCCTGTAATGTATATAAGGGGTTATGAGTACAGGCTATTCCCTTAGCCTAATTCACTTGTTTCCTCGTGTTCTACCCTGCCTACTAAGGTGGCCTAGTGACAACAGTCAAGTAAAGGATATTATTCACCTAGCCCTCTTCTTGAGCCCTAGGAGTGAGACATCTGAAGATAAAGCCACTTCTTCCCTCCCCTCTTATCGAACCATCGTATTGTCCCTCTCAGTACTGAATCACCAATGCAAGGTCAGAGAGCAAGCTTGTTCAAGCACTAGTACAGAACCCAGTATCTAGAAGAACGGAAGATATTTCTTGTATCAAGAACCAGACCATAAATGTATCAAAGACCATGTGATAGGAACTCCATCATAATGTTCCTTGATGTTATACCTGCAATCCTGAGAAGCTCTCACTGCTGAAGGATCTTATCATATTAAAGAGCACCAATAATGATAACTTAAGCCACTAGTGACACCGTATCCTAGCTGGAACATACGTTGGGGTTAATCATACAGAATAGACCCACATATCTATGGAGGCACCACCTTCGCTTTCAAGGATGACAACCTGGTAACAGTCATGTGATTACCTAAGAGCCAGAATCCTCACCCCAAGGCTTGTCCACGATTATGCTAGTACCATAGGGTATTAGTATTAGAAGGAAGATAGAGTACCATTGCAAGAGTATGGTTACTAACAAGAACTTGCAAGAGTAGTCCTGGAGATCTCGTTATAGAATGTCCCCCCGCCTCAGTCCTCTTCTTTATCTGATTCCCCTTTCAGCTGTCCAGCACTCTTCTTATCTGGATAATATCTCGTAGGACTCATCATTCAATCCCTGGTTATCTGCCAGGTTGGTTGGGTTGTGTGGTTGGGTAGATGGAACTCTTTGGTTCTGCAACAACCTCAGGGTCACTGGATCAACAGCTGACAACCACTGGGTCCCCAATTCTTAATCAAATTCCTTTGACTGGACAGAATTCCAGTTCAAGGGATAATATCCTTTTTCAGATTCCAGGAGCATTTGACCATCAGTCCCCCCAATCCTCGCCAAGAGAACAACAACCCTTGCTTAAGGAAGTCCCTGAATCACCACTTACCACACTGGAATTCCCCCTCAGAAGTTTTCATTAGGTAAACATGGACTTGAGGACACCTTCTTCGGCCTCCCACTCAAGGTCCTCATCAGGGAACTCACTATCATTCCTATTCCATCTGTCATCACACTCAACACCAGTACCCAGCCCTGTGAATCCATCAGATCCTGGCTCAGCCTCCCCAGTATCATCAGCACACCACCCCATCAGCTCAATCCCCTTACATAACCCACCACCAAAACAACCTTCACAAATGGCCCAATACATTCAAATGCCACTTCAGGGAACACAAAATGCCCCAAAATTTGATGCCAAGATGCCCTCTCTTCTATCTTGCTACCTAGAAGACATAGACTTTTTAGGGACAGCCGCAGGGATCAACACAGCTGAAAAAATCAAGGCAGCCCTTCAGTATGCGGATCTAGATGAAGCTAAAGTATGGAAAACACTCCCTGAAGCCTCGGCCTCCTCCAATGACTGGGACACATTTGTTGCAGCAGTTAAAGCATTATACCCTGAATGCGAGGATAACAACCATTATTGCCACACAGACTTACAGTATCTACTGCAGGAATTCAAGGGCAAGACCATGTGCAGCCAAGAGAAATTGGGAGAATACCATAGGAAGTTTACCAAGATTGTATCCCTCCTTACAAAAACCGGCAAGATATCAACAGCTGAACGAGACTTCCTGTTTTTAAGCAGCTTTCCAAGGGACTTAGAGGAGCGGATCTGACACAGACTATCCATCATCAAACTGGACATCCATTCTGAGGACCCTTACCCAGTCCCAGATATTTTCACAGCTGTCAAATTTCTTTTAACAGGATCCACATTTCGTTCCCCCATCATCTTACTAATGCCTTCAACAATCGCACCCCTTGCTAGCCTGGCAGTCCCAGCACCATTAGCTGTGGCACCCTCAGTTGGCATCATGCTGGTACCAGCCATTAAGCAAGAGATGCCACAGACGGGGCTTTATGCAGGTCCTGCAAACAGGAATTGTGCCTTCTGCGCAGAACTTGGACACTACATCCAATTCTGCATGAAATGTCAAGAGTATCTTAAGGCTGGGTGCATCACAAAAGGTCCAGACAACTGACTGTACTTTCCAGATGGCAGTCGGATTCCAAGAATTCCAGGTACACAGTGTATAATGGAGTGCATTGACCAGGTAGAAGCAGAGAAGGCCAGCGCTGCAGCTGCTGCTGTGCCCATATCATCCACAAGCTGGATCCATGAGATACCACTGCATATGACCGCTGGCATACTGTTGTTATCAGGATCAGAAAGTGATGCAGTCCTAGACATTGACCTATCAGCCTTCATCACTACCATGCAAGTAGCCCCACCTTATAATGCAGCTGACCCTGAGTTCCAGGAGTTCCTAGCTCATGCATGGGTGACCTTTCAAGCTGAAAAAGGAGCTGCTAGTAAAGGCAAGAAGTTACAGTTCGATGGGATAGTAATACCACCAAGAAACATGCCAGACCCCTGAGCCGCATTAGTCTCTGAGGAATTAATATCACTCAAAGTGCAAAAGACACAAACAGGACTGATGGGAACATCTGGTCAAGCAGTAACCTCACCAAACAATGTCTGAGCAAGTTTACCTGGACTTGGATCCCAGTGAACCATACCATCCTCCTTCAGAACAAGTACACTCTTCAACCCATCCAATGCCAATCCACCTGCCCCTCTCCCAATGACACAGTATAAGTATTCCTTTCCTCTAGAAGATGAGGCTGCACCCAATTGGATCATAAACACTCTGCTAGAGTTCAGCATCCTGGTGCCTATGAAGGACCTTATAGCAGTTAGTCCAGAAATCCAAAAGCAATTTCAAGATATGATGGCAGTAAAACAGGTTCAGATGTCATTGACTAACACCATACAGGTCAACGAGTTATGCAGATGTGATCTGGGATGGATGGAACATGAATTTGGTGACCAAATCCTTTGAAATGAGGATGGCATGGTGGTGGCCCATCATAATCTCCCCCTGCATAGCATTAAAGGGTGGGTGGGGTCCTGCTCGATCACCTGTGTTTTGAATTCGGGGTCTGAGATAATTGCCATGCCCAAGTGAGTATGGGAGAAGCTTGGACTCTCAGTACAGTCTGACCATGTCATGACCATGTTGTCCACAAATACGACCAAGGACTCAACCTTAGGGGTTATCAAGAACTTGGCGTTAGACCTTGGTGCTAGCAAAGTCCAGTTGCAGGTGCAAGTGCTTGAGCAAGCAAACTTTGACCTGCTTTTGGGCCAGCCATTTTACTGCCTTATAAGCATGACCACTGATGATTTTCCAGACAGTAGCCAAACAATTGTGCTACGAGACCTGAACACGGGAAAGGAGTTTAAGCTCCCCACCCAGCCATGGATGGAAGGTTGTCCCAGATGTAGACAGGGCATGTCCTGTACGAACCACCAAAGTGTGGTCAAGATGGATTTTTAAAAATCAATGATCCACCACTCGGGTGGGAAGAGTTCATAGGGCGACACCACCAGCCCAGTCTTTCGTTCACACAGCTGGGTCAGGCTATACTATCAATGGACAATTATATTCAGTTTCCCCTCTACACACCTTCTCTTCATTATTCATTTCTTTCCTCTACATAGTCTGCGCTAAACATGGCCACTGCGGCTGCCTTCTTATCCTCCTTATTATTCGATTCTAATCTGCACTGTTTCACTTACAAGCTGGTTGCAAAGAAGGTGCAGTCGGTACCATCCCCTCTGATGGAGGACTATCAGGTGGTCCGATGCCTTTCCAAAAGCCCCTTGGTAGGATTGCCCACTCTTCCTGCACATCTGCCCGAATTTGTACTAGGTATACGCTTCACCCAGGAGCAAGCCAACGCATTGAACCTGGACCCAGCTAAGTGGCTGTGGCCTGAAGAACTGAAGCTTGTCTGATGGATGGTCCAGATGCACAAAAAAGTGTTTGCTTGGGTCCTGTTACGAATTGTGTACAAACCTTATATGAATCTGCACTATGACTGCATGCTTGCACACACGAGTGCCATGACATCATACTCCCTGATCATGTGACTACACCATCCCTTCACATTGTCACGCCTTTTACCCTTCACGTGTATCACATTCTTGGTTATCACCTCTTCACCTTCTTCACGACTTCACACTGATCACATCTTCCATTCCGATCTTGACCCCTCTTCCTTCATCTCTGCCCTTACCATTCGATCAGTATGATCATTTATTGAGATTGCATCTCAATCATGACCCTGCAAGATCCTAGATGGATCTCTGCCACGATCTTCTTTCCGATCAGTCACACCTTGTGATCGATCATCCCTTTACATTAAACCCTGCATTCTCATATCTGCTTTTTCCATTCTGATATATGAGATGCCTAACCTTTTCCTCATGGACATTACCCTTTACCCTAGTAGCCAATAGCACTAATAGCATATATCCTAGACCCTGGACACAGCTTGGTCTGTGCTCCATCCTGTAACGTATATAAGGGGTTATGAGTACAGGCTGTTTCTCCAGCCTAATCCACTTGTTTCCTTGCATCCTACCCTGCCTACCAAGGTGGCCTAGTGACAACAGTACAAGTAAGGGATGGTATTCGCCTGGCCCTCTTAACTGAGCCTCAGGAGTGAGCCATCTGGAGATAAAGCTAACCCTTCACTCCTTCCTTCATCGTTCCATTGTTTGTCCCTCTTGTTACCGAACCGCCAATGTAAGGCCAGAGAGCCAACTCATACCTTGGCTAGTTCAAGTCACAGAACCTATGCAAGTATGGAAACCATTCGTTGTATCAAGAACCATATCAGAAACTATCAAAGACCACGTAACATATCTTCCATCATATCAGATACTGATGTCATACCTGTGACCTTGAGAGGCTATCATTGCCGTGCAGGTCTTATCATATTATAGGAATGTTCACAGATATTTAAGCCACGAGTAGCATTGCATCTCTCATTGGGACATGCATTGGGGTTATCAGTACAGACCCATGTATCTATGGTGACACCGACTTCATTCTTAAGGGTTGCAACCTGGAAATAGCTATGCGATTATCCAAGGACTGGAATCCTCGCCCCAAGGTCCGACAATGATTATGCCTTTCCCATTAGGGGTTAGGTATTAGGAGGAAGACAGAGCATTGTTGCAATAGTACGATTACTATCAAGGACTTGCAAGAGTAGTCCTGGAGCTCTAGACACAGAAGATCCCCTGACGCACAGTCCTTCCCTCTATCTGCAGACCTTACGACTGTCCTAGTCACCATTCTTCTATCCAACATCTATGGTTAAGCCCCGTACCAAGATCTCTGGTCGTCCGCCAGGTTGGTTGGGTTGTTTGGCAGAGTAGCATAACTCTTTCAGTTCCGCAACAGGTCCCCACCGAGCGGGAACGTCTAGATGAAAGGTACTTTTCACCAGTTAAAATTCCTACCATTCTGCACACCCTGTGGGTGCTTCATAATATCCCGATTCCACCAGCTATAGTCAACAAGGCCATACAGATCATCAAGGACCGCTTTGCATCCAGTGTATACGAACCATCCACCGCATCATACCGGTTGCGATGGTTCTGTGTCCTAAAAAAGGATGGCAAGAGCTTAAGGCTTGTTCATGACCTGCAACCTTTGAATGCAGTTACTATCTGAGATGCATCCCTGCCTCCATTTGTGGAACATCTGGCAGAGCAGTTTGCCGGATATGCTGTTTACAGCATGATGGACTTGTTTGCAGGTTATGATCAGCGTCCACTTCATCTGGACTCACATGATCTCACATTTTTTCTTACTTTGATAGGTCCCATGCGGTTGACCACCATACCCATGGGATACACTAATGCCTCACAAATATACCAAGGGGACATGTGTTTCATACTCCAGGAAGAGATCCCTCAATATACCATGCCATTTCTGGACAACATACCAGTCAAATCGGTCAAGACTCGCTACCAATGACTGGACAGTATATACAAAATAATTCCAGAAAACCCTGGCATCTGCTGATTCATCTGGGAGCATCTTGCAGTCACCAACCAGATTATACAACGCCTGGAGAATGTGGGTGCCACAATGTCTGCCAAGAAGTTCGTCCTGGCTGCACCAGATGCAACAATAGTGGGGCATAAATGCATGATGGAAGGATGGGTTGCACATGAAGATAAAGTGCAAAAGATTCGAGACTGGCCAGAGTGTCAGAATATCATGCAGATCTGAGGGTTTCTAGGTATGTGTGGCATCATCCAGATTTTTATTAAAGATTTCACGTCAATTGCTCGACCCCTAGTGAACTTGACCCAAAAGGGTGTTCCATTTGACTGGGGGAAACCACAAAAAGAAGCAATGCAGCATCTTAAGAACGAGATTATAAAGTCCCCCACACTTCACTGTTTAGACTATGAAATGGACCAGGAGGTCATACTGGCAGTTGACACGTCCATCATCACCGTGGGGTTCATACTGTCACAAATTGGGGAGGACAGCAAATGCTATCCAAACTGATTTGGGTCAATTAGCCTCACCGAGGTCAAAAGCTGCTACTCACAAGCAAAGCTTGAGTTATACAGATTGTACAGAGCCCTTCAGGCAGTCTGAACCTTCATATTTGGAGTCACTAATCTCACAGTGGAAATGGACACAAAATATGTAAAGGGAATGATCAACAACTCTGATCTTCAGCCAAACATGACTATCAATAGATGGATAGCTGGGATCTTGTTATTCTCCTTCAAACTTATGCATGTCACCACAGAGAAACATGCCAGTCCAGATGGGCTATCTCGATGTCCACTGTGTGATGAGAATCCACCAGACATAGATAATCCAGATGACTGGCTCGATGACACATATTTGTTCTCCATCACCTTGCTTAATTATCGCATCAGCCCTCCTGTCATTCATACATCCTGCCAACCCTCACCAGCTTTGGACCAACATCTCCCATACCTACAAAGCTGCTCTATACCATCATCCAAGTCCACCCTCACATCCATACCCCCACCATTCGTTTTTCTAACGTTCAACACCCCCTCTGACCAACCGGACGTTGAGATCCCACACCCTTCTAAGGCAAGAATCAAGAAGGACCATATCCAACATATTCAAGAGTTTCTGGAGAGCCAGCAGCGACCCCCAGACCTGTTGGACCAAGAATACACATCATTCATCAGTTCAGCCTGACATTTCTTCACCCTAGATGGCCATCTCTGGTGTTAAGACCCACATGGATGGCACCAGCTTGTTGTATCAGAAAGCAGACAATATGTGTTAATCAAGAAGGCCCATGATGATCTCGGACACAAAGGAATATTCACCATCTGAACCTGCTTACTTCTTAGGTTCTGGTGGCCAATGTTGATCGATGACATCAAGTGGTTCATCTGGATATGCTATAAATGTCAGGTTAGGCAGACTCAGAGAATACATATCCCTCCCTTGGTACCAGTCGTTGGCAGCCTTTTTCATAAGGTCCACATAGACACCATGCTCATGCCAAGAGCTGGTGGTTATCGATATATCATCCATGCTTGTTGTGCACTGACTGCTTATCCAGAATGGAGAATGCTTTGATCTGAGAATGCCGCAGAAATTGCATCCTTTATATTTGAAGACATCCTATGCTGATGGGGTCCAGTGGCAGAGATTGTGACCAACAATGGTATGGCATTCGTCCAAGCACTCAATCATCTATCGACACAACACAACGTCCACCACATATGGATAAGCCCCTACAATTCCCAAGCAAATGGGATTGTAGAGCGCTACCATTTCAATGTCCAGGAGGCCATCATGAAAAGCACCCTGGGAGAGGTGCACTGGCATCATACAGTGCACTCAGTGTTTTGGGCTGAACGGGTCACCATCTTAAAAGCAACCAGCCTATCACCTTACTTTATGGCACATGGTATAAAGTCATTATTTCCCTTCGATCTTGCTAAAGCAACCTTCCTTGTTCCTCTACCTAACACTGACCCACTTTCTATATATGAGCTAATAGGTTGGCATGTGTGCCAATTGCAGAAGTGATGCAAGGACTTGAAATCCATCCGAAACAGAGTTCTCACTGCATGGTTCACATCAGCCAAGCATTTTGAAGCCATGTACAAGAACTGGGTCAAAAACTACAACTTTGCACCCGGACGCCTAGTCCTAGTCTGAAACTTTAAGGTAGAGAAGGAGCTGAATCAGAAGACAAAGCCCCGATATATTGGACCAATGGTTGTTCTTCACAGGATGACCAGAGGTTCATATGTCTTGGCTGAGTTAGATGAGATGGTATCCAAGTTGTGATATGCAGCATTTCAAGTTATCCCTTACCATGTAAGGTCTACTGCGTCGATCCCAGTCACTGATCTAACAGGGTATGATGATGAAGATTTGGACAAAATGGTAGACAAAGAGGTAGAAGGGTTGGACAATGAAGACCAAGAAATGGACAATCTCGATGAAGCCATACCACCCAGACCCTAAAACCAATAATAAAACCAACCATATATCATCGTACAATAGCCGTTTTACCCTGGTATTTGACTAGAGACCTCTGTTTTACCCTGGGATTAGTCCAGTGATATCTTTCAACCCTATTTCTATCCCAGTATTCGTCTAAAGCTTTATATCCATTACACCAGTACCTAACAAGTGAGAAAAAAAAACAGCCGACTAGTACTATAGAGACGCACAAACCAAACAATCATTCCAGATTATGAACCACCCTTTCATTTTCAATGAACAAAGCCCCCTTTATGTTCTGGACATATGATACACAATTCAGACTTCATTCATGTGTGAGGACATCACATCCATTGATTCATCAGACAAAGAATACAGTCAGGAAAGAAAGAATATACAGATATGGGCATTGGTCATTTCATTTCGATTTATACTTCACTCACGTTCATTTCTCTCACTATAGCACAGACCCAAAAGGTTTCAAGACACAGATGGGGACTATAACAAGGGGACATGGACATGGTACATGAAATTACAAACTGAGCTTACTCTTCAACTTGGTGAGCTTCTGGACCACCTTTCCCATCTCCACCTCTGTGACCTTAAGGGCTGCCTGTGCTGATCACATGGCAAGCTTGGTCTGATTCACCTGGTCAACCAGCACAGAGCTTGCAAACTGGCCAGACCCACTAGCAACTGGAGGATTAGCACAATACTTACCCTTCCTTTTAGGAGACACCATCTCCACATCTGAATCTGCAATAGTAGAGGGAGGCGAAAGCTGATGATGAGGGCGAGCTAGCTGGGATAAGCACAAGTGTCTAGGAGATGAACCTAAACACTCACCAGATGATTTCCTGGCTTGTGCTGGTGCC
>JBBPJS010001341.1:0-11213 GCA_038088835.1 Singerocomus rubriflavus
GGATGACGGTATGTGTGCGGTGTAGTGTGCAGACACGATTGGTATCCTTCCTGAGCTGGACGAAGAGGTTTCGTGGCTCCCTGTTGACTATGCAGCCAAGAGCATCGTCGAGCTCGTCAATCTGCCTACGCCGACGTCAACGCCACGTAAATGCAAGTGCGGAGAGCCCGACTCCTCCACGTCCACGCCGATGCAGGACGACTGCCCGGTCTACCACGTCCTCCACCCGACTCGCGTGCCCTGGTCCGCGGTCCTGGCCGCGCTCCGGAATGCGGCGCAGCTCGACTTTCGGACGGTGCCGCAGCAAGACTGGCTCAAGGCGCTGCGAGCGAGCGACCCGGACGAACGGCGGAACCCGAGCCGCAAGCTATTGGCGTTTTATGAGAGCAAGTATGGTAAGGGGGAGGGCAAGGAGAGGGCAAGGATGAGGGCGGGGCTGGATGTGCAGAGGACGGTGGGGGTGAGTAGGTGGTTGAGGGAGGCGCCAGTGGCGGACGATGAACTCGTGGCCAAGTGGGTCAATGCTTGGCGGGAGAGCGGGTTTCTGCCCAGACTTTGACGGGGGAATAGATGTAAGGAAAGGGCAAAATGAAGCAATACTATGGCGTGAGTGTAGGATTGAGCTGTATCTGATATATCGGATTATACAATAAATCTACACTGCTCGTCAACGATCCACACCACTTGGCAGTACCACCGTTGTATGACGCATACGTCAAAGCTGTGGCACTAAAAGCGTCAACCCATATCCTACTAGTCCCAGCACTGTACCAAACAAAGAGTCAGCGTCACGCCACGTCGCGCCGACATGAGTACACTCACGGTATCCCGTCAGCTTCTCCAATGGCGTATGGAAATACACGCTCGTAGTCCAGAGCGCAAACAGCCACACGACCACAAGACCCGCTGTCGCCATCATCGCCCACGTATGTAGGCGCGGCCACGACGCGAGGCGCAACGACGGCGCAAGCTGGTCAGCGAGGAACATGATCGACATGGTCAGCAAGAACACGTGGCCAGATACGTCGTGGCCTCTGCGCAACCGCGGCACGGTGCTCCAGGGTGCGTCGGGGAAAATGAGTGGGGTCGCGAAGAGCACGGGATGGGTGAGAGGTGAGAGGCGGGACTTGGAGAGGCAGTGTTCGGGGGGGACAGCGAAGGCGGCGCCGGAGGGGAGTGCGACGGTACATTCACCGCCGGAGAACAGGACGAAGCGGTCGATCAAGGCGGGACCAAAGAACCAACCTGTGAAAGCGAGCCAGGCGAGGGAAGCAAGGGTCCACTGGAGGGCGCGTGAGAGGGACTGGGTGGGTCGTGGGCTGGTGAGCCAGAGGAAGAGGAAGGCAAAGGAGGTCCATCCCCAACCACGTTTGATGAAGTAGACGTTGAGGAAGTTGGATTTGTTGGCAAAGTAATCGGACTTGGAGAGTGGGTGGGGGAGGTGGGAGAGAAGGGGGTCGGAGGTGTCGAGGTAGGTATTGTTCTTGATGGAGTAGACGGTGCCGACGAAGAGGACAAGGGTGAGGGTTATGAGGGCGGCTTGTCGGGCATGGACACTAATGGTCATGACGAAACAAAGCAGAGGAGCGTCACCCAAAACATGCCCCATACATGCTCGACCTCCTCACGTGATCCGGGCAGAAGATTGTCAAAGTGAACGACTTCTGGTAGTAAAGAGTGGTTTCTACAAGTTTCTACTACTTCTCCACGTCATCATCAGCGTGGACGCGGCGATAGTCCGCAGCCCGTGTTTTACCGATGAGACGACGCAACGTCAGTCGCGGTCCCCCGCAGACGTACACGGCACAAAGCACGGTCAACATGAAAAGGACAATGCCAGCGTACCTCACGTATGGGGGCAAAAAACTAGCAGTCTCCTCAGATGTTGCATCCACGCCAGGCAAAGTCTCGGCAGCGGACGACGCTTCAGTAAGAGTAGGCTCATCTTCAAGATCCTGTTGGATAAACAACAGATGATTTTATTATTGACGTGACATCCCGATGAAGAATACGTGCGGCTGAACTATAGCTCAGCGCGAAGTGGTACCTCTTTTCCTTGTTCGTCAACAACAGACTCTACCGTTAACTACGGAAGTCTCATCAGTAAGCGAGTAGCAATCGTTGACTGCCCAGACGAACCTCTCCAGAATCGTAAATAAGGACATCTTCCAGTGGTCGATCATTAGAACCCTTTGGAACGTCCTCTGTATAGCAAGTGAACACCAAGGGAAGGAGTCATGGATAAAGTAACATACCGATCATATGGACAATCTCCATCCCTTCCAGCACCTTGCCAAAGACGACCTACGAATGCAAGATCAGCAACCCTAGTCAAGGGAAAAGCATAACAACCCACGTGTTTATTGTCTAACCAGCTGGTAATAACCGTGCAGATGAACTAGAAAATAGTTAGATCGACAAGCCATTTATACGCTTTAAACCCTACAAATTGTGAACCTAACAGAGGACTCTTTCAAATGGATCATAAGAGTATACCCGGCAAAGACATACCGTTCGTGTCTTTTCCTGCATTGGCCATGGAAAGCGTGCCGGGACCAGTGTGCTTGAGTTTGCTGATAGAGTGTTAGAACTGATTGGGACCAACAAATCCTTCAGACTTACAAGTTCTCATCCTTGAACCTGTCACCGTAGATAGACTGGGCAATAGACATGAAAGTCTAACACAAGACATCTTTACGAGCACAAACCTTGCCACCAGTGCCGTCACCACGAGCTGCAGGTACCAGATACGATTGGATACAAGTAACGCGCCAAGCAAAAGTTCAACATACTGAAGTCACCACCTTGAATCCTAGGAAGAGACAATCATTATCAGGCCTCAAGATTGTAAGCGTGCGGCGGATTGGAGAAAGACGAACATAAAGTTTTTGATGACACGATGAAACTTGGAGCCCTTGTAACCATAACCCAGCTCGACGCCTGTCTTGTCTTTTCCAGTCGCCAACGCGCGGAAGTTTTCGACAGTCTTTGGAACGGTCTGTAGAATGACTTTGCTTGAGTCACACTCCAAAATCATGATGGGGGAGAAGGGGGAACATACACCACCGTAAAGACCCATCACGACTTGCAGGAGATGTCTTTAAGTCTTTCGATATTGCTTGACGTTCCCACACCACCACTCACCTCGTCCCAATTCCTTGTCACCATGTTTGATATCGAAGTAGACCCTGTGCGTGATCTTGGGACCCTTTGCAGCATCCGCAGACTGTGCACAGAAGAAGGCAGCGATGGACACTATAATGAACGCGAGAGAGATGCGACCAAACATGACTGCCAGCCAATGATTTAAAGGGCGTGTATAAAGTGGGAAATGTGGACGTGGCTCCAACTTATCCACCCAACATACGTGTGAACAAACTTCCTTTTCGACTCAGCTACGGCCTAGTTGAACAGTGGCGAACATAACCAAGTCCATCGACATGGACGACGAGCTCGTCCTGAACATTTCTACAGACGCTCCAATCACAGCAAGGCATACCTCCAGCAAGAAATCTGGCCGATGGACCGACAGGTAAGCATACTATGGATGCACCCACAAAAAAACATCACCTTCACTGACAAGACGTTGTCAGGTTAAAGACCAAACGAGCGCAAAAGCGAAAGGACAAAAAATCTGCGCGCCAAATCCTTCCAACACCCCCATCAGACGATGACTCGGATGCGGATGAGGTCGACTCCCCTCGGCCAGCAAAGCGACCCCGGCGGGACATACTTGCAGATCGAGGTGTCATGCCCACAGTCAGCCAGAGTGCTGGCCCACACAAGCCCCCGACACAAATCATATCGTCCCTGTTCTCGTACAACCCAAAAATAGATGCCACAGAACGCAAGTCTGTCCCGAAAGCCCCTTCCACACCCAGCAACGCCCCACTCGTGTCTTCCTCCGGATTTTCGGACCTCGGCCTACACCCACTTCTGGTTTCTCATCTAGAATTGAAAATGGAGGTAACAAAACCCACCTCTATTCAGCGAGCCGTCCTTCCCGTGTTCACTCACCCGCCTTCGGAAGACGTGGCTGAACGGGACGTGTTCATACAGTCCCAGACGGGGTCTGGAAAGACCCTCTCGTTCCTCCTCCCCGTCATCCATGACCTCCTACCCTTGAGCACCTACTCTTACATCGACAGGTCCATAGGCACGCTCGCCGTCATCATCGCCCCCACCCGTGAGCTCGCGAAACAAATCTCCGACGTCCTTGAGTCCCTCCTCAAACTCAAACTCCGACTGGATGGTGAAACTGATGATGCAGAGTCGTCGACGCGTTATACACGCTGGCTCGTCTCGGGCTTGCTCTCTGGAGGGGCAACCCGGGCTCACGAAAAAGCACGCTTGAGGAAAGGTATTCCGATACTCGTGTCGACGCCGGGACGGCTGCTTGATCACTTACAGAACACGTCTTCGTTCAATGTCGGAAAATGCAGGTGGCTGGTACTCGACGAAGCGGATCGGTTGATGGAGCTTGGCTTTGAGGAGACGATCAAGGGTATCATCCAAGGGCTGGACGGGCGTCGGAAGTTGGCTGTTCAGGCTGTTAGCGAGGGGAAAAGTCTGGAAGTTGGTGGCTGGGATTGGCAACACAGAAGACGAACCATACTTTGCTCTGCGACGATTCGGGAGGACGTCCAGAAATTGGCAGGAACGGCGCTGGTGAATCCTGTCATGATCAAGGCGTTCGATACTGAGAACGAGAAATCCCCAGGCCAACAAAACGTGTCTCTACTGGCTTCGACATCTGAACACCTGACACCACCCTCTCAACTTGCCCAAAAGTACATTGTTGTGCCTCTAAAGCTACGACTAGTCACACTCGTTGCCCTCTTGCGCTCCATCCTTGCGCAAAACCAAACAAGAAAAGGTTCGAAAATCATCGTGTTCTTTAGCTGCATAGATTCTGTCGATTTCCACTGGCAATTATTAGGTGGCTCAAAAATGGGGGAAGAAGAATCTGAACCAGGGGACCCAGATACCGACGATGAAGTTTCCGATCATAATGAACCCTCCTCGAAAGGCGAACGTCTCGAGAAAGGACGAAGAGTGTCCGTTCATTCTGCCCTTCTTCCCGACACCCACATCTATCGGCTACACGGTTCTCTTCCCACGCCAATCCGTCTTGCGTCTCTTCGCGGCTTCTCGTCTACGACGTCTGGAAAACATAAACAACCCTCGATGCCGTCTTCTGTACTCTTTTGTACATCCGTCGCCTCTCGCGGTCTTGACTTGCCACTCGTGTGTGCCATCATCCAGTATGACCTCCCCACCGAAGGTGGTGCGACTGAATACGTGCACCGAGTTGGACGCACTGCACGTGCAGGAAAAGGAGGGGAAGCCTGGAGTATAGTTGCACCAAGCGAATCCGAGTGGGTGAAGTGGGTGGAAGGGAAGATGCAAGGAGATCTGGTCAATAAACCAGGGGAAGCCCACAAGTCAAACGTCCTGCTCGAGGGAATGAACGTCGAAGGCGTGCTGGCCAAGGGTTTCGGAGGCAGCGGTACCGAATACGAAGCCCGCGCGACAGACGTACAACTTTCGTTCGAGCGGTGGGTGCTACGAAGAAAAGAAGTGAGCACCCAGACTTTTTTTTATTCGCCATCTCTTCTCCCTTACATAGACCTTCTAGCATGCGGAGCTAGCGCGAAGAGCTTTCCTCTCACACATGAGGGCTTATTCCACGCATCCAGCGGACGAAAAGCACATTTTCCATGTCCGCAATTTTCATATTGGGCATCTGGCAAAAGCTTTTGCTCTTCGAGAAGCACCGAAGACCATCACTGGCAAGAGCAGCCATTCAAAGACTGCCAAACCCAGGCCACTTAAATCCGACCGCACGGTTATCAAGCAGAGGCCAAGCGATCTAGATGTATCTGAACGCACGGGCGACGCCGAAAGACGAATGACCGAGGTCGTTCGTGCGCAAGGTCGAATGTCGAAGAAGGGAGGGAAGATGAGAAGTAGCGGAACAGGCGAGTTTCAAATTGCATCCGGCGCTTTTCTGGAGAAGCTTGTACATGGTCATTGACCATAGTCTGCTTTGTCCATCCCAGCATTGCGCATGACAACGAAATAATGGCCACAGACCCACTGTCTGTATGCTGAACTGATCAAGCGGGCCATAGTAGCCTGTTGATCAAGGATCGTGGACGGGTGCTAGGATGGTTGTCGTCGAGCGAGCTCTTTCCAAAGGTCATTGGGCTTCAGGGAGCATATCCCATGATTTGGGCCGCCGGATCTCCCCGAGTAGTTCGAGGTTCCACGTTCAGGGAAGCTTGACCTTTTATCTAGTAATCTATGGGCTCGCTAAGTTCTCTTGCGTGACGTTGGCAGTCGTGCTGGTTGTTTAGATGAGCCGAGCGCCACAGTAATTTCGCTTTCATTCAAATCTTACGAGCAAAAAGTTTCAGCCCTGAACAGTCACATAGGGAAGCCCTTTCAATGAAAAGCTGCGGAGTTGTTGCTGGAACGTACCGGACTTGATGCCCTATTCCCTCGCCAAGTTTCTATCGTACGACTTTCCACTGATCTTTCCCGTCGCATTTCTCTTCTGCCATCCGTCGTCTAGTAGTTTCAAGGGTCGTAGATTAGTCCCTATAAGGATTATCTGATATGGCTCGTCAGCTGGTTGGAAGCGGGCACTGCTGAATTCGAAGAATTTCCCGAGTCAGTATCAGGCCCAACCAGGATTGCAGACAAATCAACAATTGTCCTATGCGACATTGCAGCATCGGTACTCTCCCAATCGATCATCGTACCTGTTCTCATGAGTCTCACCGTGTACCACAGAATTAGTCCATATTAATGAACCCTGCGTTGCATCACTATGGTGTTATTTTCCATTGGCTCTCCAGACTCGATGTGCCGCCTTGCTTCTTTCACCTATGTAAGTGTGTGCTATGCATATCGCGTGTTGAATGGGTTGCACAGAAATAACTCGCTCTGCCGTTTGTTGACAATTTTGCTCTCGGCCTAATCGATCACGATTCTGATCCCAGATGGCTCCCCTGGTGGCAAAGGGTATGTTTTTGATGGGAAGATGCTTGAGGTCGCCGTTTGCATGCCGAGAGCCACGTCCGTGCAATGTGAATTTTTGATAGTGACTATCAGAGATGGCGTGCATGCATGGTCTCTTGTCCATATCTGATAACGGTAACGTTACGATGGACGCACGATCGTGACTTGCCCTGGTCCACTTGACTACTTTTCAACGAAGAGTGACGTGCTTCAAATTACCGCTATTTACAGACGGCATGCGTGTGTAGTCAGGTATGATATCTCCGTCTGGTATCTTGCGTACATATCTTTAGGGTTGAGGCCGCTGCGAGGACCACACACGTGCGACTCGTAGCATGGCCCGACCGACCCCTCTGGCAGAAAGGAAGAAAAACATTTTCTTGAACGTACCTGTTGTGCATGTCTGCAAGGACGGCTGACAATGATGCATCCATTGATCTGTTGACTCGTAGCCAATGGGCCGCTGACCTACGTCATGGGTTTGTGGATTTGTTACGTTTCTCTGGGCTGTGCAACCGAAGAGGCGGAAATAAGAACCGTACATATTCGTGTGCAGCTGTTGTTCTGACCGTGAGCCCGTTGGTCCCATGCTGCCTGATCCGTTTCCCCATGTGTGATTTTTTCAGAGACCGTATCCGGGGCAGGGCATAACGACGACCCTGGGTTGGAAGTGGGTCGTTTCTTTTGTCCCTCCTGACGTTGTCGCATGTCCAAGGGTCGTCATATCGCCCGTCACGTACGTGTCGACCATGATTATTGTCCTTGTTCGATCGTGGCACGCACCGAGCCCGCGACAAACATAGAACGCACCAAGGCAGGGTCCTCACACGGGATCGATGCGTGGGCATGTTTCAAAGAGGGTCCAGCGCCTAACCTTGGCCACACTCGCCCAAAGTCATCACCGTGCATGTTGGTGCATCGCATCGTGTTTATTGTTGGTAGATACTTTCAAGCTCGTCAGCAGGTCAGATCTGAGTTGAATTGACGTAAAAAGCAGACCAGTCTAGCTTCCATTATTGGCAAGTACGCTCGGGTACAGAGGAGGTGTCGCCTCTTGAACCGGACACGCTGCCTGGTGCACACGCTCGACGATGACCTCGCTGAGCTATGTCGGGTCTCTGAATAGCAATTTGGTAGGATCCTGTCATCACACTTGCCCGGCGGCTCATGTGTTCATTCGTGCCTAGATTTGTTGCATCTGCCAGTAAGTACAACCCACAAATGACGCAACGTCGCTCCATCCCAGATTCTCACCTCGATGCGCGCCAGCGCCCCATTCACAGACCCAACCACGATCAGATCCTGCATGCACACATTTTGTCATGACTGCGTCGTGGAAGCCGTCAGACACTCACCGCACTGCCCGATTGATCGCTCTGCACTTTCTTTGGAGGATTTAGCACCGGCAAATCCCATCGTGAAGCATGTTCGTCTTTTTGCGTCGCTTTTTCCACACATTTTTCTTCTTCTGACCGGTCCGCGTGTCTAGCTCGTGGACGAACTCATCGTCGAGTGTCCGTTGCGGAAGGCCGGATGTCCGCACACATGCCAACGGCAGCTATTAGAGTCCCACATGAAGGATGCGTGTCAATATGTCACCGTGCCATGTTCTGAGGAGGGCTGTGACCAGATGATCTTGAGAAAGGATTGCGGGAAGCATGCAGACGTGTGTGCCCATCGCTCGACGGAATGCGACGGATGCGGTAGCGCTGTAAAATATGCCGACTTAATCGTGGGTCGCGTTTCCTTTCCCTTTCCCTTTTTTTTCCAACAACGTTCGCTTGAACGTTCTTTTTGGCAAGTCAGGATCACTATTCGGGATGCTCTTCAAAGATCGCAACCTGCTCCTTTTGTGGGTCTGAATTTCCGCGACCCAAGTTGCAGGATCATGTCGCGACGTGCCCGGAAGCTGACATCCCCTGCACACATGTTGATAATGGCTGTTCCTGGACCGGTCCGCGTCACCAACTATCAATGCTTCACATCCCTTCATGTTCGTACGAATCGATCAAGGGTTTCTTTGCAGTACACGGCGCCCGGGTCTCGGCCCTCTCCACGGAGAACATTACTCTCAAGCAGAGGATACAAGCCTTGGAAGGGATTGTGCACGTCATGCAACGCGAGATGCGATCATTCGAGACCATTTTAGGCCCCTGGTATCGTTGCGAGGCGCAGAGAACGAGTCGTGCAAACGTTGGTCAGGTCCACGTTTCCGATGAGAGCAATTTCCAGGGTTTCGCTGGACCCTCGTTTTCCAGCGCTAGTGCCCAGCGTGCCCAGGGACCCACAGCTTCTGATTCATTCGATGCCGTCAATGCAGAACACGACGCCTTTGCTTCATTTTTCCCGCCGGCGAATATCGTCTACGATCATAACAGCCATGCGCATGCACGCACGTCAGGTGGTCTGCTCGACCTTCAATCACACCCTGGGCAACGCTCGTTGCCACTGACGCCCGTTGCACCCCTGAACTTGAGCACCTCCCTCGAGGAGTCCCTCGTTGGCTTGCGGGACTCTGTGACCGCAGTGGCTGCATCCGTTGATTCTCTCGCACGACGGCATGATATTGCGCTCTCCAACGAGAATATGCGTGTTAATGAAGAACTGGGGTCGCTCAAATATGCTGTACACGGCATTCGTCTTCAGGTATGTCTGTCATGCAGTATTTTTGGACCACGTTTTTCAGCGCTGACAAACGGCTGTGCTTGTCTTTCCACGGCGGATCTGATTACATGCACGTATCCGGGACTGCCCCCTACCTCGCGGAAAACAGGTGCATCGTCTCATGATGGATAGGAACGCCCAAGTCACAGGACGGCTGGGCGAACCGGGTTCTGTGACGACAGTGCCTGTACCCATACCTGCGCCTGCTCCACCCACTCAGCCGGTTTTCCTCCCGCCTATCATGACTCCACCATTTGCGCCATCACACGGAACGAAGCTCTAGCTGGTGATGAATGGGCGGTCCGGCGGGTACTACCGGCGGTGTTCGCTCTATCGTATCACGTACAACGAATGTAAAACTTGGCCCGCAACTGAGTATCATTCGGATCATCGCGGGAAGCGTTTGCCGTGCCGGTGAACGCCAAGTTGGACTATCATTTGTTTATCCGGTGACGAGCACCCATTTTTTTTTTCCCCAGATCCAACTTGCTCGTCTTGTCTCGAGCACAAAGGACATGACCGCGAGACACGCTGCATGATGAGTTTGGTTGCTGACGATGCTTTTCTTTTTTTTTTTTTTTTGTCTCTCATGTCACTCGTCGCTTAAGAAGAGGGGAAAGAGCCGTAAGGTTTTTTTTCGCTGTTTTCTCGGTTCGTGTACGTTGTCGTTGGTGGATCTGGCTCGATCTCAATTCAATCGTTTGTTTGTCTCTTTTTTTTTTTTTTTTCCTTTACGCAGCTGAGGTGAGCGCTACCCATGGAGTCGGGAAGTCATTGGACCCCTCAACCTCCCTCCCCTTCCCCGTGCTTTTACTCTTACGTTACGTGTAGGCACGGTGCTGAGTATGGATCATTCTACATCCACCACTTGGAGTCTTGCACGAGTGTGGAACGGATGAAAACCAGAACAAGGAAGCAAAAAAGCAGCGCGCAAGATAAAAATGCCGAGAAGAAGACACAGAACAAGGTTCAATCTCCCGCACGCTTCCTCTCTCTCTCTCGCTCTCTCGGGTGAGAAGCGAAGCGAGTTCGGTTATCTTTGGCCTGCTTCATTTCTTTTTTTTTTTTCCTCTTCTTTTCATTCATGATATAATTGTCACTCGGAGTCTGCGCGGGGGGGTTATGTCTTGTACTTGGTGGGGTGTGATACTCTCCTGTTCTTCCCTGTGCTACCTTGCCCGCCTTTCTTATCTAGCAAACCCTGGACTGGTCATTGGAAGGAAGGGCTGGCGGTGTCAAAACGAGTGTGTGTCGAACCCGTTGAAAGAGGGGGGTGGTTGCATGTGCTTTTTTGTCACCCGTTCAAACCACACTTTTTTATTTTTATTTTTATTTTTCTTTCATTTCCCGAAAGAAAGAAGAAAAAAAAAAGGACCGGTCGTTCATGCACGACCTCGTCCATACCTGTCCAGACCTCCCCCACCCCCCAGTCCATAGATGCATACATGCGCGGCGAGAGAGCCAAGGAAAGACGTTGGACGCGACCCAAGAAGCAATGAAAGAGAGTGAGAGAGTCCCGATAG
>JBBPJS010001342.1:0-11212 GCA_038088835.1 Singerocomus rubriflavus
GCGTTGGGTCTGTCGCGTTGAACACACATGATCCTATGGTTGGACCTTGTCTGTTTGGTGATTCTGACTTGGAGGACTCGTAGTAGTGGCGATACGGTGCGGGGATAGGACGGCCAATGGGAAAATAAAAATAAAATAAATAAATAAGTGCCTAATAGAGGAGGAGGAGGTTTGGTTGCCTTGACCACCGACCGTACTCTAGTTCCCCTGCGATCTCGTCACAGCTGCAAAACGGCTACCCGCTGCCTCCTCGCCTACCCACGCGCTCTTGTCTCTTTTCCTTCTACTCGTCTTCTTGGCCTACGGGGTAGTCCTGCTTTATTACTAACCCACTCCCTCTCCTCCTCCTCCCCCGCTTCGTATCCCTTTTCTCTTCCACCGGCTGGTCCGCCTCTTCGCTGCGTCGGTCGATTCCCCAGCTCTCCACCCTCTTTCTCTCCTCGCTCGTATGGCTGCCGTAAATCTCCAGACAATCACTTCAAACGTCCCCTTTGATTTCTTACCGCCCCATTCCCGCTCAAACTCGATCTCTTCCTCCTCCTCACACTCCCCCAACTCCCGCCCCCACTCCTCCCAGGACATCCTTCCCCGCATGCCAGTCAGTATTCCCCCTCCCTCAGACGACCTTTACCGTCTCTCCGCCCCCTACCTCGCCGCCGATCCAGTACGCCACTCCTCCGTGTATTCCCTCCCTTCTGCAGACATGTCTCCTTGTCAATCTCCTCCGAACAGTAATATGACTAATCCCGCGCTTAAGGGTCATATTCGCCAGTCTCATCTCAGGGCCCGTGCTGCGGCTTCTCCTTACCCTCGTGACACAGAGAGCGTCCATTCCTCTTCGAGTGAGACCGACGACCTCACCATGTACCTCGGAAACTCTTCAGACTACTCTACCATGTATGGGCCCGGTCAACCGATGACCTCTAATCACCAAGAACCTAGACAGTCTGCAGGTCTGTTCGGCAGGATGTCCATCACCCCTGATCATGCCCTGCAGAAATTAGCAGCCAACGTACGCGTCGCAACCACAACCAGCGCGTCCGACCGAGCGAAGCAGATTTTCGTTCAAGCTTGGTGTGTTCCCATCCACTCCCCTTGGCCTTGCCACCCTTTCTCACACCCGGCGTTCCAGGCTGACCGCCAACTATGCACCCTACCCTGACGGCAATGTACCACGCCAGGGCCTCTACTTTTCTTACCGCAGGGTTTGTGACCAGCACCAAATCCCTCACATTAATACCGCGACGCTCGGCAAGGCCATCAGACTCTGTTTCCCTACTATCAAAACAAGGCGACTCGGCGTTCGCGGGAATAGCAAATACCATTGTACGTGTCTCACAAATTTCTCCATCAGATGGTGATCGGAAATTTTATTGATCCTCTTTTTCTGGAAGATTGCGGCATCCGTCCCGCGACCTCGGCGGAAGCCGAATTCTTGCAGGACTACATCCGCAAGTCCAACAATAACGCAGGGCAGTCGTCCATCAACGCCGCTCGCGCCGCCCAGGAGTCCGGCGAGAACCCAAACAAGGCTGAGGAGCGATCCGACGAGGACGATGACGAAGACTCGGAAGGCTCCAGCGCCTCCAAGCGCAACTCCCTTGTACCCGCAGGAGATCTCAAGGGCAGCATCACCTTTGAAGACGTCAGCGACAAGACACCCACCGCAGACAGCCTCTTGTCACAGGCACAAGCCCTTGCCAGGAGTAACTCTTACCCTAGCCACACCCCCATCCGTCGGCATGCCGGCCAAGCAGAGCCCAGCATCGCACCTCAGCCCACCTTGACTCTCGCGTCCAATCCAGACGGCCAATATGTCCAATCACAGCGACACCTCTCTGTTCGTCACATGCCTCATTTCCCGTCCATTGAAGATGCCATTGGAGCTAGCTCTGCTTCCGCCCAGTGTATTGCCGGGAGAGAAGTATGGGGCTGGTTCCAGGATCACTTGGATGCCGTCCTGGAGAGCGCCCGCGCTTTCCGATTTGATCAGTTCGAGATACATCTCAGGGGATTCTGGTCGTCCTTGACAGGCACCCATCGCGAGGTCGTCCATGCACCCGCTATCGCAGGGCTGATGGCCAAGGCCGACGCGATTGTGTATGATGTAAGTCCATAATATACCGCTCGCCGTGCCACCGCTCATGTATATGCAAGGAAATACTCGAGTTCCTCAGGTCACAGATGCTCTCCCCTCTTCCCACGGCTTCCTTAAACAACTTGCGCCAACTTGCCAGTCAGATGGAGAAAATTCTCCTCCTCGCTCTTGAAGGATACGGGACCACGTTCGTTGAACCCAAAGTCGAGCTAGGAGCACGTTTTGGACATTTAGTCTGTACGTGTATGCACTCGTGCGGATGATGACGCATTGCTCAAATTACCTTGCTGACACAGTGCGATTTGTGGACATTTACCAAGTCACCCAAGCTTTAAACACGGTTCTTACCAATCAAAAACAGCTCGCCGAAATGCGTCGGTCTTGGCAAAAAGTAGATTTTGAATCCGTTCGCAACCAGTCAGCATTGGTTTGCAACTGCCGGCACGAAGATCTCGTTCAGCTTCTCGAAGTGGAATTCGTCGCAATGATGGATAGCCTTGCAAAGAGCAACGAACCCGTCAGAGAAGTGATGGCATGGGCTGACAAGTGCACAGAGAGACTCATGGAGCAGCGGATCGGTGCTAGCGATGACAGAGGAGCCATGAGCCCTCGTAGTGTGCTCATTCGTTGGGGATATGTGACTAGTCAGGTGATGAGAGATCTGGTAAGTCTTTTCGTCATCCCGATTGTCTCGTGTGATTCTAATCAGCTATTACCAGACCATCAGGAGTGACCCTGCATTCGGCGCTTTTCAGATAATGAAATTATTCCTCGAGTGGGTTGCACTTCTACTTTTCAGTAGTGTCGCTCACGACCACATAGTGACTGGATCGCGGTGAATGTTTTGCGGAATGTTGCCCTGTCCACCAGTTCCGTGGCTGCCTCGGTCGAACCGGTCATTCAGCAACAATTCTTTTCCCTTTCACCCATGGCTGGGCAAGAGAGCTTTGCCCCCACTGAGGCTCGCCCCCAACACACTATGAACCACACTCCGACAACCTCCAGCATGTTGGCCGTATTGCAACAGGACCCATTCCCCGCTGGCGCGCTGGACGCCTCAGCTTCCGGTTTCAATTCTGATGCATACGGGGGACTCAACTACATGGATACTTCAGTTACCCCTGAGGATTCGATACCTTCGGTCCATCAAGCTGGCCTTGCGTTCTCTGAGTATGCGACGACGAATACGTTTGATGTCGCACCGTTCACTCGAGATCTAAGTCTGCCTGGTAATGCTAGCGAGCCAGAGCGCGAAACCGAAGCCATTAAAGCGGAGGCTGCGTCCTGAATCAACCATTTACTTTTTTTTTTCCGTCCTTTACTGGGATTTGCAGAAAACTTAATATAGTCTGCAAGTAAATATGATCACTTTCTCAGCCCATCATTTATTACTGGCTTGCTCCGTATTTGTATTGCCTGTTCACTTTTCAAAAAGTTGTGCCCACTACTGTATACGCCCTTGACCTGAATAATACTCGAGTCCTTTCGCTTGCGGTTTCCTAGTATAAGCACAACATACAGATGGTGCTGTAGCGTAGCGTCTGATCACATCCAAGTCGTCGCTACTCGGCGTCAGCCTCCCCGTTGACAGGCGCCTCATCAACTGATTCGTTCTCCACCGGGGTGGATACTGTTTCTAGCGGTGTATCAGCATTGCCGCTCCAGTCGGCCGTTGCTTGAGGATCCTCGACCGGGTATTCTGACTTGGCTGTGTTCGTGAGGCGTTGTATCTGCGCCTCTGCCTTGGCTATGTTTTCGGCTGTTACACGCGCTTGATTTGCCTCGTACCATACCTTCTTCGTTTTCAGGTCCTCAACGACACGCGGAATATCGTTCGCAGCGGTCGGAAGAGGGATTTCGAACTTGGAAAGTGCGGTAATAGTGCCAAAGGGCAAGTTCTTGAGGGCATCCGTTTCCTGTGCAGTCTTGAGCATCTTATCTTTTTTGCCCCGTTTTCCTTTTCCCACAAAGTACGTCTCTTCCTCCTCCCCCTTCTTTTTGCGTGCTACAAGACCGTCGTCTGCGGCCTCCACCTGCCTCAGCTCGAGTTTAGGCACACCAGCCAGCTCACTTCTCGCGGGTAATGATGAAGAGGATAGCACGACGGTATCAGAACTCTTGCCCGAAAGAGCATCAATGAGTGTCTGGCAATCTTCGATCTCTGCTTGATATGCTGGCAGGGATGCTTCCTCTCGTAACCGTTGCGCCTGTTCCAGCCGCTTCTGAGCTTCTTCAGCGGCGCGCTGCGCACGAGCCCTCTCAGCACGGCGAGCACGGTCTTCATTGACTTTTGTCCAATAGCGATCGTTTGCTTCTCGGAACTGCTGTGCAGAGGCTCTCTTCTCGTTAAAGAGGGCGGTCATCTGCGCTTGCAAATTGTCCCGCTCTTCGATGAGCTTGGTGCGGTCAGCATACGCTTCGTCAAACTCTTTCTTGAGTTCGTCGAGTTCCGCCTTGATCTTGTCGTAACGTTCGGAAATGGCCTTGGACTCTGGATCATCCAGCTGTTGGCGAAGCACATCGGCGGCACCCCGATCCGTGTCAATTGAATCCTGGGATGCCTGGAAGCCTTCTACAGTTCTTCGGGTCCGCTTGGCCTGTGAGATTTCTTGAAGAGCACGCTTCTCATCAGCAACCTTCATACTGCCGGATTCTACCTGCTTTTCCAGGTTTCTTGGGAGGAGGTCAGTGAGTCTGGTTGGACAAGGCGGACATAGGGATTTTTGCATACTTGATGTGAGCATCGACCTCGGCAACAGTTCGGAAAGGCGTCTTGCCCCGCGCAGCTTGCAGGTCTTTTGTCTTGTTCACATTCAACCGGTGCTCACGAAAGTGACATGCTTGAAACGCACCTTTTTTTGCATGCCATCTTGCAGGGCCTTGAGTTGGTCGAGGACCTTCCCTCTAGAAGCCTTGTAAGAAGATTGTTGTTCACGTATGCTATCAAGTTCCGCACGGAGCGCATTCCGTTTGTCGTTCCCCGAAGGCTTGGCAGCGAGGGCTATTTTCTCTCGGATGGCACCCTGCGACATTATACCATCGGCCACGGCGACGACGATCACATGGATTAGAACGCACAAGCTTGACCTGCAGGGCATCAATCTCAGACTTGAGTCTCTCCTGCTCCACGTCATAAGCATTTCTGTCAGGTTTCCCCGAGCTATGTGTCACCGCACGGTCTGTCTCTAATGGCCTCGAAACCGGTGACGGCGGGACAGTGCTTGCTGGCGTGCCTTGAGCTGTTTTTCCAGACGTTGAGCCATTGGCAGAAGCAGACTTGGCTTTCGACGCGGGCATGGCTGAGAGCGAGAGATCAAAGGAAATGAGCTGGTGAACTTGCGTGTGTGTGTGGGCGGGCGTGAACGTGCGAGTTGGCGCAAAAATTAAATACGGTCGTTACGGTTGCCCCCGGGCTACATACGCGGGGGATAAATTATTCGTTGGCGTCGAGACAGAGGATACAGCGGCAATATCTTAGAAAACGACCTTGGCATCGAGCCTCTCCACGTCTCGACGACATTCGTCGTATAGCTCCCGGTAATCGTCCTCGCCAACGTCCTCACCGTCTTTCTTCGGAGCCTTGCGCTTCAGACTTGGACATATCATCACGCAACTGGTCGGCCGCTTTGTCGAGCTAGCGTGGCCCAGCTCTTCTTTGGATGCCACGAATACATAGGGTATCTGCGCGTCCTCGGACAGTACAGGAAGATGGGATATGATATCGATAGGATTGATGTCCGCAGCGAGAACAAGCAACCTGGAGATGCAATGACGCGCGTGTCACGAGCACTGTGGAACGGATCACTTACCCTTGCTCTCCTTTGCGGATACCCTTGACGACCTCTTTTACGCCACGTTTAACCTGCCTTGCTTTGGATGCTGGCAACAGCAGGCGATCATGATCAACGCGTAGGAGCACGAGACTGGTGGCAGGACCTCACCTTTTTTGATCGTCTTGTACAGCTTCTTTACGAGCTTTTTTTGCGCAATGGGTCGTGCAATAGGAGAAAGGTCCTCTAGAGGGATAGCGATCTCATCCCTGTCCTTTTTTGTTTTCTTCTTTGGCTAGACCTGGGTGAGACGGCGGGGTGCACATGTCGATAGTCAGAAAAACGCACCGAGGACGCGTCCCCGGTTTCTGCAGCCTCGCGAAGGGGTGCGTCCACTACCTCTGTCTTCCGTTTCTTGTCTTTATTCTCGCTCTTGTCTTTGCCCATGCTATAGTGTAGTAATAGACGTGACGTGTCACGTGCGTGACAAATTTATTCATTTGGCACATTCCCTCCCCGCAACATATTCAGCCATACCCAATTCACCCCCTGAAGCTCCGCGTCATACCACCAGTTTAATGCAAGAGTGACATCGCCAGACTGTCTGACAAAGTGCCACCAGCCAACATGGAGGTACAGTATGTCTCTTGCAGTCTACGTAATGCGTATCGGGTGAGCTTCGGGTGGCAACGCGTCTTCCAGGTCAGGGTTTGTGACTGAAGACCATCGCACGGGTGGTATTTTACACGATGGAAGGAGATAGAGCTCCGAAGTCGCATCAGCGCGAGTGTACGCAACATGCGGGTATAGCCTCTCTACTTGCATGAGCAACGAGACGAAAGGGCGTGTGGCACACTGCACCTTTTAAACACCATCCTTTGCTCGGTGGTAGCAACGTAAAATGCTTGGTACCACGGATGACAGTGTATATATTCTCATAAGGGTCTACACGTTTTCCATCAGGTCTATAAAGTCGGGCAATGATCCGATGCTGTACTGCTGTGTATGCTTGTGACGCTCTTGCAGCCCCCGATCCACAGATTGACTGCATCAGGAGTACGACCTAGTCAGATTCTCAGAATGATTACGATGCACCATCATGTACCGATAACAAACCCAGTGCATCGTGGACAAAGTCGACTTGAGGAGGGACATCATCTCGTTAGGCCGTGAACTCGGATGCATCCTCTCCACCAAAAAAGAAACCCTGCGAACACAAGTTTCCATTCTGCGATTGCAGATAAAGCACGTATCCTTCATCTGATCCAGGACACGATCTGATCATGTCAACCAGAATGGACATGAACACACGTCACCTGAATGCAGCCTCCTGAAAAGGTCACTGAGCGTCATCGAGTCTGTGAACGGCTCAACAAAGTACAATTTTCCGTCTGGCGCGCAAGTGACTGCATCTACTCGACTTGCGGTCATTCGGTCAAGCTGCTCGAAAAAAAAAGTGAATGAATGGATCATACCCATCGGGGGTCACCGCAACAGAAATGTGCTGATCACCCATCTTTTGGACAAGATAATCGTCCGTCCACTCTTTCAAGGGTGGAAATGTCATCCCTAAGTGACGACACGTGAGCCTCGTTGGAACGAGACATGACAAATCCAAATGGCACCCTTGATGACGCCTGGCAAACTCCAGGGATGTTGGTGGGTGGTCAAGAATGCGATATGATGAACCATTCATATCTGACCTTTGCCGGTAGGCTTAACTGCCACACCTACATGGGGACGGTACCTTACCGAAGTATTCCCTGGATATCCATTCCAATAGCTCCCTGCTAGTAGGAGGTTGTCGTTCAGTGTCCTGGTCGTCCAACATTATGGGGCTTGGTTACAACTCGAGCCAAACGCGTGCGATACGTCACGTGAGTCGCTCCTGACTGTGCCCACTCGACGCGTGCCCAGTTCGATCGCTTGGCTTGACCACACCCAAACCGCGCCTTGGACAGCACTGACTGTCGTCTGCTGTCGCCATGTCTGAAAAACGGAGAACAAGAACATTTGGCAATCAAGTTAAAGCCAAACGGGTATTGTTTCTACATGGTTTATTGTATCGTGTCACTGACCAAGTCGCGACTCGCCAGCCGTGTCAGGCAACGACGCAAACGACTTTGAGGGATCTCTTCCAGAAAACTAACCCTGAAACGGGTCCTGCCGGGAAAGCGCAAGACTTGCAGCCAGAGCACACAGCCCTGGTTGCCCCTACTCTCCAGGCAGCCGATCCACACCTCACACGACCGGCCGTACGGCCCAAACCAAGTGCGTGAGTTCACTGTCCTCTATTCCCGTTCCAAACAATCTCGCAATACACAGGTCAGCTATTTCCCATTTTCACCAAGGTCTCTTCATTGTCAGACGGACTACGAGATGCGGTCGGCAACCCGGATGATACCAAGATTATAGATCTAACTGATATTTCCTTCGACACGGATCTGCCGACGGGACCACCTCTATCGTCTGCTCATGAACTATCGCCTCGTTCAGAGTTTGACCACACCACCTCATATTCATCTCCCCCTTCACCCATAGCGCTCAGCATCCACCGCCGTGAAAGTGCCACGAGTTTGCCGCATGCCGACACACACGAGCACACGCATCCGCACGAAACAAGCAAGGTATTGAATAAGCGAGTTCTGGAGTCAAGAGACGTTGCACCTCTCCCGAGTTCATGTTCGCAACATGTTCGAGGACTACAGTATCCTTATGCTTCTAGGCTGGTACTCCCTAAGCGTGGCATGCTCCCACGCTCTCGGCCATCAAGTCAAGGGACACTGGATTTTCTCAAGAAATGGCAACGGTCGGATGACATTCCCTCTCCTTTGAACTATATCCAACGATGCTTGACTCCCCAGCAATGCGAAGAATCTCTTCGGTCCCTCGGCCGTGATTACAAAGAAGCTCATCCTGCTTTTGCGCGAATATCTGTTCATCAAGAAAAGGTCCCGTTGTGCCATGCCGAGACGTGGACGCGTCGCTTTCGTCCTCGACGCGCGGACGAAGTGTTGGGTAATGAGCAACACGCTATCTATCTGCGAGACTGGCTCCATGCACTCGAGCTACAGCTGCGAGATAGCCAACCAGAGAAGCCGGTGTCGAGGGGTGCTACAACCAGAAGAAATAAAACATTGAAGCGGGTCGGACCACGGGGCGTGAAGCGACGGTGTGTTATTCGTGCTGTAGCCAGAAAACGAGGCAACAAGAGGAGGAGGGTGGATTCGGATGACGACCTGGATGATTTTGTGGTCTCGAGCGACGTGGATGAAGGACAAGCGGATGAACCCACTGAGGATTCAGAGGATGAACTCGCATTCTGTCAGCGGACCCTTACTCGTCTCCTCGGAGGCAACGGAGCGGATGTTGGGGAGGTGTACCCTATTGCATCGGACATCCCTGCCACAGACACCAACCACACCACGTCTCGGTTACGGGTACCCGCTCGAGCTAACTTTGATGACAAGCTGACCAATACGCTCCTTATAACGGGTCCCCCTGGCTGTGGGAAGACTGCTGCGGTGTACGCCTGTGCAGAGGAGTTGGGATGGGAGATTTTCGAAGTGTACCCTGGAATTGGAAGACGCAATGGTGCAAACCTGGACCATCTGGTTGGCGATGTGGGCAGGAATCATATTGTGCAGACTGTTCGTGGGCGTGCACCAATAAAAGCAACTAAATTAGAAACCAAGGTATCCACGGGACTCGGTGGCTATCTAACCAAGGACAAGGTTGGACGGAACATTACACTTTCTAGAACCCGGGAAGCAGGGACAGCGGGTCGGCCCATCAGCGTGGAGGTGGACGGTCCGATGGATGAGCTACGATCCCAACCATTAGGCGAACAGATGGCCTTGTCTGACGAGGTGACCATCTCCGGGATGTGCGAGGGTGAATCTGATGGATCGAAACGGAGGGTTGGGCAGTCACTTGTGCTGCTGGAAGAGGTGGACATCTTATTCAAAGAAGATGCTGGTTTTTGGCCGGCAGTGATTGAATTGATTGGATGCTGCCAGCGGCCAGTTGTCATGACATGCAATGGTGAGTGAGCTCCTCGTGTGGGGGAGGTGGAGATGGATGTGGGCATTCACAACGATGGTTCAGATCCTGGTCTGGTTCCTGTTGGAGATTTGCCGCTTCAGACGGTCCTCGTTTTTGAGCCCTGTCCGTCGACCGTGGCAGCCACCTTTCTGCAATGCCTGTCGCTGACCGAGGGGTGCCTTGTTCCGCACGCAGACCTGATGGCTCTGTATGAAAGCACGCACGGTGTAGACGGGGTGGACATGCGAGATGGGCCGCTTTCGCCGAGAACGGAGCGCGTGGGGATGGGAGATCTACGACGGTCCATCACGCAATTGCAAATGTTGTGTGCGGGGGCGAGGCATGGATCAGCAGGAGGAGAGAGGGAGCAAGGAGAGGAGGCTGAAGGACACGATGAGCGATCGAGTCGAGCAATTTCCGCTGTATGCAGGGCTGCGCCGATGGGAAGAGCAGCGGAAGGGGCGATGTGGCGGAAAATGAGGCGTCAGAGCGAGCTGATGTCGCATGTCGACGCCGAGCTCTGGAGGTCGCGCCTGGCCGCGCAAGAGGTGAACGACAGCCCCCCTTTTTTGGTGTTGGACGAGACTGATCATGGCGGGTACAGGGACTGGGTACGGAGGCGGGGGAGGGTGCGGCATCGGAGGAGGTGGGGTATGTGGTGCTGTCGACGGGGACGGGGACGTGGGCGTGGGCGGGGCAGGGGCTGGTGGACGTGGCGCGTGATGAGCTGATTGCGGAGGCAGCCATCCGGCATGCACGTGGGTTACACGAGGATGGCATGGGACCGATTGGTGCGTCGATCGATGGCAGGGACGAAGACGAGCGTGCTCGCGTGGTGCACCGGGCCCGGACGTCGGAGGGGTTGGAGGGACTGGTCGAGGAACGGGTGCGGGCGGTGGGGTCGGAGAGCGTGTTCGTGGACTACTTACCGTGGGTGGTGCACATGGTCGCAGTGGAGGACAAGCAGGCGCGGGAGATGGGGGGGGTACGGGGTGGTCGGCGCACACGGTATGGCGGTGGTCGTTTGTCGCAGTCGGCGGGGGCGGGACAGCGCCGGGCGGTGCTTCGGGGGATCCGGCTGGGGGCGGGCAGCTGTCACGGAGAGAATGGCCGATAGATCGGGGATATTTCCAGAAAAGGAAAGGGGCGCCTTGGCATCATCTAACCAAATTTGGCGTGCGAGCTGGCCACGTGTGTCACGTTGTTTAGCGCCGAAAGTGGCAGGAGGGACGAGTGCTCTATAACGTCGCACTTTTCACAAGACCCCCTCCTCGTCCTCCTCGTCCCCCTCGTCCTCCTC
>JBBPJS010001343.1:0-11211 GCA_038088835.1 Singerocomus rubriflavus
TGTTTCCTCGCGTCCTACCCTGCCTACCAAGGTGGCCTAGTGACAACAGATCAAGTAAGGGATGGTATTCGCCTGGCCCTCTTAACTGAGCCCTGGGAGTGAGCCGTCTGGAGATAAAGCTAACCTCTCCTCCCCTCCTCATCATACCTTCGTATCCTCGTACTACCGAACCGCCAACATCAGGCCTATGAGCCAACTCGTTCAAGCACTCGTACAGATCCCAGTAACAGAGAAGAACGGAACACATTCATTGGAAAAACCTTTGAACCAGAAACTACTAAAGATCACGTGACGTAGTTCCCTATCGTAATGACTACTGATGTTATACCTGCGACCATGAGAGGCTCTCATTGCCGTGATGGTCTTATCATATTAGTTACAGCGTTCACAGATATTTAAGCCACTAGTGACATCGTGTCCTAGTTGGAACATGCTTGGGGTTATCGAACGTACCCTTGCATCTACGGTGACACCGCCCTCGTTCTCAAGGATAGCAACCTGGAAATAGCTACGCAATTACCCAAGGCTCGGAACCCTCACCCCAAGAGCCAAACACGATTACGCTACACACGTTAGGTTGTAGTGTTAGGAGGAAGATAGAACCCTAGTGCAATAATCTAGCGGTTATCAAGGACTTGCAAGAGTAGTCCTGGAGATCATCTATGAAGACGTCCCGACTCAGTCCTCTCCTTATTCCGAATCCCTCATTCCTGCTGTTCAGCACTCTCTATTCCAAATGACTCTCTAGGATTCATTGTACTGTTCCCTGGTCGTCTGCCGGGTAGTTGGGTTGTGGTTGGGTAGACGGAACTCTTTGGTTCTGCAACACACTCGTGTGTGCAAGCACACAGTCATAGTACAGATTCATACAAGTTCATATACAAATTCATAACAATTGGCCATTCCAGAATGGCATTGACTTTTTCTTTTTGCATTTCTACTTCATCTTTAAAGACAACCATTTCTAGAAAGTCTATCTTTTTTTGAAAGAAATGACATTTGAATGGCTTGACATACAAGTCATTGTCTCACAATCTCTGGAGAACTTCCTAAACAATGTTTTCATGTTGTTCACATGTTATCTTTTTAGTGAAGATGTTAACATCATCTAAATAAATAAGGACTGTTGCTCACATATCTCCATAAATATCATTCATCATCTATTGGAACATAGCTGGGAAATTAGTTATTCCAAAATACATAATGAGAGGTTCATAGGTGCCCTCAGGGGTAACAAATGCTCCTTTCCATTCATTACCTTCTTTGATCCTAACATTGTTATAGCCTTAGTGAAGATTCAGAGTAGTAAACATATCAGCACCTTTAAGCTGATTGATAAGTGTGGAAATAAGAGGAAGGGGGTAGGCATTTTTTATAGTGCCTTTATTGAGATAATGATAGTCCATTACCATATGCTTCTTTTTATCTTTTTTGGGAATGAAGAAAACAGGAGCCATCTGTGGAGATTTAGAAGAATAAATATAAGCTTTCTTTAACTTCTTGGACAGAAAAGTGTGGACTTCTTCCTGTTCTTGTTTTGATAATGGGATAACCCTTCCTTTTTTAGGGACAAAGTCATCCTTGAGCTCTATAGCATGGTCCCAAGGCTTCCTCTCTGGCATCCTTTTAGATTCTTTTTTAGAGAATACATCTAAAAATTCATGGTAAGCTTTGAGAACTTGCTTTTCAAGCTTCTTTTGCTCTTTTGATGATCATTTGATGCATCTGCTGAGCAAGTTGCAAATATAAGTTACAATGAGAGGTGCATTTAGGGAATGAAATAGTTTTTTCAACCCAATTAATATTTAGGTTATGGCAAGCAAGCCAATCATAACTGATGATGATATGATAAGTACCCAGGGTAGAGACTAAAGCATCTAATGCTTCTGTATGACCTTGAATAGTGATAAAAAGAGTGACATAATGTGAGATGGAACCTTGAAGATTCTTAGAACCATCTGCATTAATTGCATCTAAGAATTTGGGCAAAGGCTGCATTGGTAACCTATATTGTTCTACAACATGTTGGTCAATAAAAGTATTGCAAGCCTCTGAGTTGAGTAGTGCTTTAAGCTTGACTAAACAATCTGTATTTTTGTATTTTACATTGATTTGACATAGAACATTGAATTCACCATGGTGGAAAAGAGAGCTAGGGGATTTATAAGTTATTGAACAAACCTTTACTCACCTTAACAGAGAATTAAGCACACTATTTTTAAGATCTGGTGCCATGCTCAAATGAGACACTCTGATGGATACACTAAAAGTGGGTTTGATTGCAGAGTCCAGCTCTGAACTATCAAATATATTAGTAGAATTAGGAGGTAAGCTAGAAATGTCAGAAGAAATCGAAGATGTAGCTAAAAGTCCTTGACCATTGGCACCCCTATTACCATTGGTCTTGCTTAGTTTAAAGAGATATTGTTTGCTGCAGCAGCACATGCTTCCACTGCAAACTTGTCATGATAATACACCTCAGCTTCATCAGTCATATATATAGTGTGGATGGACATGCTGGACTGGGTGATGGGTTGAGAGTAGGACAGACCAGCCATAGGAACTTGAGCTTATTGAAAGACTTGCATCAAGTCTCTCATATTATATAGTTGAGCACTGTGCCAGCTGTTCTCATCTGGCTCTTAGGAAAATTCTGTGCCCATCATTTGTGTGGTTACATACTCGTGTTCCTGTGAGGGAGAATAATAATAAGAGGGTTGCCCCCATTGATCATACATAACCTGCTGCCTAACAAATCATCTTGGATTGGTTGGACAATTTGCATGGATATGCCCAGGTTTGCCACAACTGTAGCAAAGACAAGGGGGTGCAAATTGATTGTTAATTGGTGGGGGACAATTTGCAGAAGTGGTTTGTTGGATGCTAATGTTCATTGAAGCACCATGGCCTAGTTGAATACCAGTGGCAGTGAACTGTGGGGGTGGAGGACCATGAGGAGTGGAGTATTGGGTATTGGACAACCAGAATCTTGGCTGTAGTCATTGCATGATATGAGAAGGTAGCATATTGGTTTTGGGTTGGAATGATGCAAAGCTGCCTTGTTCTTCTCTTTCTTTCTCAAAAGACATTCCTACCTCTTGTATCTTCTTACACCATTCTTTCCAAGTTGTGTCATATTTCCACAGGTTAACTTAGTGATAAATGAGATGGTCTACCAACTGTTTGAGTAGCACAAGAGCATAGTTGTTGGCCACCTCTGCTTCATCAGCTAACATTTTGAACCTAGAAAGCCAGTCAAAGGTGTTATGACCATTCTGTTTCAAGTTCTCTAATTTGGTTAATGATTCATGGGCAAGGGAGTCAATTCAGAAGTATTGGGCAATCTTAGCCTTAAGTGCATTCCAATCAGGCCATGCAGCATCTCCTTTGTAAATGGCAGTAGGATTTTCTTGTGCATCTAGGAGCCATTCCTTTTCTTCTTTCATACACTCCTCAATTTCAAGACATGCAAATAAAGAGGTGTTGCCTCCTTCAAACCTTGACAAGACTGCTATAGTATAGAGCTTATCTGAGCCCCATTGTTGTACATCTTGCCAAGCCTGGACCTTAGTCAACCATAGACATAAAGTTTTGCATTTGCCATCCCAATTTCCTGGGTTTGCAATCTTTTTGGTCACATCTTTCTGGTGTGACTAAGAATTAATGTTGAGTGACCAAGTGAAACACATAACCCTGCCTATATCCATCACCTATAACCCATCGGGCAATCTGGCATCACCAAGAGAATCCTAGAGAAGTCATGGAGTGAAGGAATGCTGAACAGCAGAGAGGGAAATTGGAGAGTGAGAAAAGGGTGATCATCAGCATCTTGATGAACTCTTGCATCATCAGTATTACTAGGACTATTGCATCTAGTATGCATCCTCCTAATACTGCATTCTACAAGTGCAGCATAAATTATTGTGGATCTGAAGAGATATGCTACTCTGCCAACTAACCCAACCAACCTGGTAGACAATCAGGAATGATATGATGAATCCTTGAGATACAATGTCCAGATAAAAAGAGTGCTAGGACAGCAGGAAGGGGGAATGGATGAAAGAGAGGACTGAGTTGGGATGTCTTCATGAATAATCTCCAGAACTACTCTTACAAGTCCTTGATAACCATAGTACTCTTGCAACTAGGTTCTGGCTTCCTCCTAATACTAATACCCTATGGTACTAGCATAATTGTGTTTGGCTCTTGGGGCGAGGGTTCTGAGCCTTGGGTAATCATATGACTGTTCTCCAGGTTGTCATCCTTAAAAGTGAAGATGGTGTAAAACAAAAAGACTCCTTGGGGTGGCAAGGAGGTCAGTAGAAAGGTGAAGGGAATGATAGGCTCGTCCCAAAGGGATTCAAGAAGAGAAGAAAAAAAGGGCAAAACTCCGGACTTACTATTTCCCTAGATAGGTAGTATCGAATGCTACTCCTAAGCTTTATAGGCAGTAGGACTGAATGCAAAGTGGTGGCGTGATAATATGGTGTGAACTGAGTGTCTGGACGTATAGATTGAGGTTTTAGACTTGAAAACAGTGGTACCAGGCACAGATCTGACTTCTTCATGACTTTGGTGGAAAGGAAACTTTGTATCGAGTGTATATACACCTGTTTATAGTCCGGGCACACCCAGGACTTATGTAAGTAGTGTAAGGACCGATGTGACAGTTACAAAAGGGGTCCAGAGACAACTCAGGTGAAAAAGGGTGTATAGGATGTGTAAAGGGGTAAAAGTGTAGAAAATGTTGAAATAAGCAAAATGTAAGAGGTCCGGACATACTTAAGAGTGGTCTGGATGTGTATAGGATGCTAAGAAGTCCATGGACATAGAGGGGATTGGTCTGGGGACAATTGTAATAAGGGAAAGTGCATAAAACAGGTAAAAGTGTCTTTTGAGCAAAATGTAAGAGGTCCAGACATACTTAAGAGTGGTCCGGATGTGTTTAACAGTGCTCCGGACATGTCTAACGATGTAAGGAATCAAATGAAACAAGGGGGGTCACTCACCGAAAGGTTTACTAGATGTGGGACTACTTGAGGACCTGGACTATAGAGGCATGGACATGATGCGGACATCTGGATGTATGCTGGATGCATAGCAGCAAAGGGGGAGAGTGGGGATAGGAAAACAGGCCTTTACCACTATAGGGAACATCAGTTCCTTACAACAGTACCACCATAAATACAGGAGTATGTTCATATACCTTCACATATGATCCAATGAGAGATGCAATGCTACTCATGGCTTAAATATCTGTGAATGCTAGAACTAATATGATAAGACCTGCACAGCAATGATAGCCTCTCAAGGTCACCAATATAACATCAGTATCTGATATAATGAGAGATACATCACATGATCTTTAATAGGTTTCAGGGTTTAGTGTCTTTTAATGAATGTTTTCTATACTTCAAGATCTGGGTTCTGACTTAACAAGGTACAAGCTTGCTCATAGGGCCTTGTGTTGGCAGTTCAGTAGTATGAGGATATGATGATACAATGAGAGGAAGGATAAGGGTTTGGCTTTATCTTCAGACATGCCTCACTCCTGTTATGACATCATATACATTACTTGTACTCTGTGTTAGCAAGTGCATGCACGATTACTCCCAGCATACTTTGTGTTAGCATTGGGCATGACTTCTCACAATCACGTGATCTTTAGATCACATGACTTTCCCTTTCCCTGATCATGTGACTACTCCATTCCTTCACACTTCATGCCTTCACCCATCATGTGTATCACATCTTCACTTTTTTTACTTCTTCACAACTCTCATGAACTCACACCAATCATTTTAGATCTTGCCACATCCTCAAGGCTACCATGCCGTCCTCATTTCTGTCCTTTCCCTCTGATCAGTATGATCACTCATCTAGATTGATTATCTAGATCATGATTCTGCAGAATCTTGATGATCTCTGCCATGATCTTTATCCTGATCTTTCACATCTTGTGATTGATTTTTCATTCTACAGTAAGCCCTGTATTCATCTTAGCTCTTCCATTTCTCCCTAGATGAATGCCTAACCTTTACCTCATGGACTATTACCTAGTAGCTTATCATCCAGTAGCATTAATATCATATACCCTAGATCACAGGTCACAGCTTGGTCTGTGCACCTTCCTGTACCATATATAAGGGGTTGTGCAAGAGCTGTTATCCCCCAGCCAAATCCACTTGTTCACCTCTCCTACTTTGCCTTAACTGGTGGCCTAGTGATGTTTAAGGAACAACAAGTAAAGAGGTAGCTATTCATCCACCCAGTCTTTGGACTGTCTGGGAGTGAGGCATTGCCTGGATGCAGTCTCACTACTCCTCCTCTCTTTATCTTTATTCTGTGTGGTTATGCAAGCTCAAGCCCCAGTCAAGACAAGCCATGGTCAAGATGCCTTGAAGCCAACGTTTTTTTGGAAGTATCATCCATCTTTGTGAGGGCACTAACTAATGTAGAAACTCCATGTGATGCAAGGTCTTATCACAAGAACCTATGGATGTCATATCTGCGGATGACATAGGTGTATGTTGCCAGTCTTCCTTATCATATTAACATGTTGGTATTTATAGTGGTTTCTCCTTGTCTGCAGGCTTGGGGATAATCTTGTTGGATGCTATATGGAACGCCCCAAAATGGGGTGCCACCTCTGACCAGCTTTTAAGGTTGGCAATCTGAAGATAGCCACATGATTACCCAAGATCCAGACTTCTCACCCCAAGGGTTGTCTATGATTATGCTGCACTCATAGGATGCAGTATTAGGAGGAAGCATGCATAGTGCAATAGTCCATTGCAGTACTAACAATGCAATAGTTCATCAAGGAGTATGAAGATTATTCTCTTCTTATTCCTAAACCCTCTCTGCTGTTCAGCATTCTCTCTTTTGGATGTTCTCTAGGATTCAGTCATTGATGCCAGATCACCTAACAGGTTATGGTGATGGAAGATAGGCAGGGTTGTGTATAATGTTTCTCTGATCACTCAACAACTTTTAAAAATCCAATGAAGGACCGGTAGGCGAATAGCTGTCTCTTACTTGAGTTAACATCACTAGGCCACCACTAAGAGCAGGGTAGAAAAGGTAACAAGTGGATTAGGCTGGGGGAACAGCCTGTACTCATAACCCCTTATATATGTTACAGGATAGTGCATGGACCATGCTGTACACTAGAGTCTAGGGTATATGTGATTAATGCTATTGACTATAAGATATCAAGGGTTAGGTTCATAAGGAGAACATTAGGCACTTCATCTATTAGAATGGAAGAGCGGAGATGAACATGCAGGGACTAGGGTAGAGGGAATGATCAATCACAAAATGTGATCATCAAGAGGAGAGATTGTGGCAGAGATCCATCTAGAATCTTGCAGAGTTGTAATTAAGATGCAATCTTGATAGATGATTGTACCAATTGGAGGGAAAGGCAGAGATGAAGAAAGTGAGGTGATCAGGAATGGAAGATTGATCAGTGATGTCATGACAATGTGAAGAAAGAGGATAGTGATGATGTGAAGATGTGACAGGGTGAAAGATGTGAAGGTGTGAAGGGACAAAGAGGTCACATGATCAGGGAAAATAATGTCATGGCACTCATACATGGAAGCATGCAGTCATGATGCAGGATTCATACATGTTTATACACAAATTTGTAACATAATTGTAGTCAAGCCTTGGAGTGAGAAGTCTGGCTCTTGGATGATTGTGTGGCTGTCTTCAGGTTGCCATCCTTGAAAGCTGGTTAGGGGTGCCACCCCATCTCAGGGAGTTCCACATAGCATTCCAACAAGATCATCCTCAAGCCTGTAGGCAAGAGGGAACAACTATAAATACTATTCTTGTTAATATGATAAGGGACATGTTATGACATTACATCCACATCTTGTACTCTGTGTTAGCAAGTGTGTGCATGACTACTCCCTGTGTACTTTGTGTTAGCACATGGGCACAACTTTCTAGTACACAGGTTGCACTTCTCATGATCACATGACCTTCAGGTCACATGACATCCCTGATCACATGACTACTCCTTTCCTTCACACATCATGCCTTCACCTGTCATGTCTTCATATCTTCACTCTCTTCACCTCTTCACAACTCTCACAAACTCACACTGATCATCTAAATTCTCTTCCACATTCTCAAGGCTACCATGCCTTTCTTATCTCTGCTCTTACTATCTGATTGATACAATCTTCTATTGAGATATCAATCTCAATCACAACCCTGCAGGATTTTGATGATTTCTGCCACAATTATCTTCCTAATCTTTCACACCTTGTGATTGATCTTCCATCCTACATTAAATCCTGCATCTTATGTTCTATTACGAACTTTACTTTGGACTTGTATGATTTTCTTTCTTCTCTTATCTTCTCTTATCTTCTAGCATCACATGACTAGGTCATGTGACTTGTCACATGATCAATCACATGATTGGTCTAGACCTATAATGTCATATATGATGTCATGCCTGCAGGCAACCTCATGTTGAGGTTCAGGCTCTTATCTTTCATTTTCATCTTGTAAGAGATTTCTTTTCATTTCCGTTTGCTTCTCTTCTCTTCATTAATCTCCATCATCTTCTCTTCCATTTGATGGACATGAGGTGTGCTTCCTTTTCACACCTTATCTATGACATCACTTGGTCTGTGCATGGTTCTGTACAGTATATAAAGGGACTGTCTTTGGCTGTTGTCTCTCAGCCTAATCCATTTGGTTACTCGTCCTAGCTTAGAAAGTGAGGCCTAGGGATTACCCTCTATCCTACCTTTTCTCATTAATCCATCGTACTTTGCGAATCAAGACCACTCAAGGGTTGCCCAGTATCAGTATAGTTCTATCGTTATAACACTTGAATTAGGCTTGTTTATCTTGCCTGGTCTTTACCGATCTAGTGAACTCCCAACACCGAACCTCGCCTTTGTTCTTTCAGAACCTAGACCTCAGAGAAAGGTCTCCTACTCCTCAACCACCGTCTCCCTGATTTTACCAGGACACTGCATTTGGAACCAATCCTAACAATCATTTTGCTCAATAGACAGGTTGGGAACTTTTAGATTGTTATCCAGACTTATTAGATCATTGTCTCCCTTTGCCTCCACCACTCCAGTACCCTCATAGAGTGACCTCGGAAATAGAGAATTACCTTGGTAACAAGGAAGATCTTCACCCAGCTGATAAGGAACAGATTTGTCATCTTTGTCTTGAAGAACCTGCCAACCACAACAAGTGGATTCAGTGGGCCCAAGACACAAGGTTTAGGCAAGCTGCTTTTACCTTTTTTGTAGAAAGAGAAGAAGCATGACTTTTTGACACTGTTATCAATCTCGAGATCCAGTTGTCTGCAGTCAAGGCCTTGAAAGAGAAGAAGGACAGACTCAGACACTGTATTGAGACCTTAAAGGCAAAGAAGCATTACCTGTCCCATAAATCCTATCAGCTATGTAACTGTAATGTACCACAGATCAAGTAGACCTTGCAAGATAGGTCTAGGCGATCTTATTTGAACAATTAAAACATCATTTTCTTAGTTCCAAGACTTCGAGAGATACAATCAAGATAGATCAGACTTTCCTACTCCTCCCGCTGTCGAACTTGAACAATCTTTTTATCAGGACCCTATTCCCCCACCATCCAACATGTCCACAGAACAACAACTTGTAGACATTCTATCTCAACTAATAGCCATCACAGCCCAAATGAATCAGAACAGCACTGTCAAAGACGTAATGAAGAAAATCGCTGACCCAGGAAATTGGGATGGCAAAAGAGATACGTATAAACTATGGATGACTAAGGTGGACCTTTGGCAGAGTATGCAAATGTGGAATTCAGACAAACTTCGAGTTGTAGCAGTCCTCTCATGATTAGAAGGAACCAAGGCCCAACTTTTCGCACAACTAAAGTTAGAAGAGTATAAAGAATTGGAACAGAAGCCACACCTTGATAAAGATGGAAAAGAGTTGATTGAATTTCCTCAAGGGGATCTAGCATGGCCCACAATGAAAGGCCTCAAGAAATAATTCAGTTGATACTTCCAGATCAACTCCCTAGCACATGAACAACTCACAAAGCTAGAACATCTTACACAAGGTGGATGAAACACATTTGAATGGCTCAGCCGGTTTGAGCTATTAGCCAAAGAAGCAGAGATTTCCAAAGATCATGCTCTGACCCTACTTAAATGATTGGTGGATTGTTCAATCTACCATTAAGTAAATCTTCAAGACTCTGATGCATCTTATGAAGAATTCAAAGAGTTAGTGAAAAAAGTGGGTCTGGCATTCGAAAAAGAAAAGGAAGAATGGGGAAGTTTCTCCTTCTTCCATCCTCTGCAAGTTTCTGCTCATACCCTTTTTACTCCCATACAATGTCCCTCATATGCTCCATGTCTTTATAATTTGGCAGCTCATTCCTCAGCTGTAAACCTCAAGTTTACCACTGTAGGAATGCAACCTGGTAGAGAAGCCCCAATGAACATAGGTGCTCAACAGACACGTCCTATTACCAGCAGAGACCCACAGTGTTTCCCCTCAAAGAATCCCACAAATCCCAACATCCAATGCTATAACTGTAATGGACTTGGTCACATCGCTAGGGATTGCAAGCTGCCGCGAAGATTCCTAGTGCGCCAACAAGGCACATACAATCAGTGGGGAAAATACGTTCCTCCACAAGATTACATGCAAAATTATATGATTGGCATGGAATTTTCTGCCCAACCAGATGCAAATGGTTGGCATGCGGCACAACTGTATGACATGAGAGACTCTGCTGCAGTAGCAGCCCAAATGATATCATCTCTGCAGATAATGGCATCACGTTGTCATATCCCGCATTTCAAGTCTACTCCGGTACCTCCATACCATCTCCGTTGTACCTCCGGTCCGTCTCTCCTCCATTCTCCTGTACTTACTCCATTCGGACTTGTAGTTACTCATTTCCTTTGACTCTATTCCTCTTACGTTCTCATACATTACTCATACCTTACGTTCCATTTCTCGCTTAGTTAGAACTCCGATACCAGTGCTCGCTTAGGAGCACAGCTCCGAGGCTGCGCTCCAGCATAGTCTTACCTCCAACCCCTCCGGTACATACTGTAACCCGACTCCGGACTTAGTCATCCGAGTCCTCCGTATATAAACTCCGTAGTTACGACTTGTACACTCCAGTTTGAATATCGATATAACCTGACGCTCTCCCCACTTG
>JBBPJS010001344.1:0-11209 GCA_038088835.1 Singerocomus rubriflavus
AAGCTCTTATCAAGGACATTCTAAAAATATATACATTGCTTAGGTAATGCTTTCTATATTAGTCAATATTGCCAGATTAATCCAGTGTACTCATTGGGACAGTTTTGTTGCTGACATCAAGGATATTAGAAACTAGTATAAATTATATCCTTTTTTGGTCTTAATGACCTTCTGAATCCTTCTGGACATACTCTCAATCAATGCCTGACATTCCTCCACTCCAATCTTCTCCCACTTTGCCTAAACTCTTTTCCAAAACTCGTACTGCACTCCCAAGTGCATATTTCATTCCTCCAGTGAACACCCATGCTCCTAGACCTGTATTGCACTCCTAGTGTGCATACACTCTGACTCACATTGCACTCTCAAGTGCATTCCTTGTGACTAACACTGCACCCTCTAGTGCACACCTCTAGACTCATACTGCACTTCCTAGTGCATATCTTGTCTCCAAGCTAATCTGGTGACTCAGTGACCCCTCAGTCACCTGACTTTCCCATGTGACCCACATCATGTGCTCAAGAGATCCATGCCACCTGTCATGTGCAACTCACATGCCTCGCATCTCATGTCTTGTGTCTTGTGACCCAAGTCTTATCCCTAGCTCACCTCTCAAGTCACACTGAGTCACCCTTGTGGTGTACCCTAGTCAAATCCATCAGGACTTCCCCTTCTGCTTTTCTATTTCACATCCTGATAAGCTTTTCTGTTGTCCTTGCTTCTTCATTGTTTACCATTTGATATTCACAGTCAACAGTCTACCTACCATCTTCTTATGCTCTCCATGGCATGCCATGTCTTGACATGTCTCTCTCTACTTAGACATACCCTTAGACCACTCCCCTCACCCTAGGCTTCTCAGCATACCCTGTAGTATGGCACATGTGCCATTCCCTTGCATATATATACCTGAGCACTCCATAGGTAGTACCCTAGCTTTGTTCTACCTTTACATGTATCTTCTACCTATGGTACCTGTTTTAGCTCCCTTGTGCAATTCCAGCACATTGTATCCACTCATTCCAGTAGCTCTTCCCTTCCTTATTAGTAGCTGCACTACTCCTTGCCACCTCTCAATGCCCTTTGTCCATTGACCACTCCAGCAGGTCACCTTGCCCACTCAAGAGGAAGTCCTTCATAGAATCCTGCTAAGCAGATTTGTCCCCTTATTCCAGGCTAATCTTCCCAGTTAGCCTTCCACCCATAGATAGGCCTCATAAGGCCTCCTTGTCCCCTGCACCACCCAGTACCTAATAGGAGGTACTTAAGGTTCTGCAGCCAAAGCCCTGCCCAGGCTTGGTTGTAACAGTTCTGAATACTCTGCTAGCTTTTTTTTGAGAAGAAACTATAGATGTTCTATGAGATCAAGGTCTGGAGATTGAGCTGGCCATATCATAACCTCATATTCATGATCTACAAACCACTTTTTGGCCCTTCTGCTAGTATGCTCAGAATTATTATCTTGTTGAAAGATAATATCTTCTGGTGAAAACTGTTATGAACTTTGTATGATACTTAGCACTATGACTGCATGAATGCATTGCACAAGTGCTCATGACAACCCCTTTTCCTGATCACATGACATCATCCATCCCTTCACACTTTCATGCCTTTATCTCATCACATCATCACATCATCACTATCACTCCTTTTACCCCTTCATGACATTACCAATCACATCTTCCATTCTGATCTCAATCCTTTTCCTTAATCTCCACCTTACCCTCCAATTAGTATGATCACACATTGAGATTGCATCTTGATCATGACTCTGCAGGATCCTAGATGGATTTCTGCCACAATCACTATTCCTAATCATTACATCTTGTGATCAATCATCCCCTCAACCCTACTCCCTGCATCTCATCTCCACTTTGTTCCATTCTTTAGAAGAGATGCCTAATGTTTTCCTCATGAACTCTTCCCTTAATATAGTATAGCCAATAGCAATAATCTTGTATACTCTAGATCCTAAAGTATAGCATGGTCTATACTCTTCTTTGTAATGTATAAATAGAGGGGTTATGACAAGGGCTATTCCCCCAGCCTAATTCACTTGTTTGTACCTCTCCTACCCTGCCTACTAAGGTGGCCTAGTAAAGTCTCAAATAAAGGACAGCTATTCACCTACTGGTCCTTCATTGAATCCCTAGGAGTGAGGCACATCTGAAGATAAAGCTAACCCTTCACTCCTTCTCATTGTATCATACCTTGCACCACTGAACCACCCAACATCAGGCCAGCAAGCCAACTCATACCTTGTTTAGCATAGAACCCAGTACTAGAAGTATGGAACCCATTCTTTAAAAGACACAGAACCTTTAATGATCAAAACCCACATGACACAAGACTCTACCAAACCAGTCTAGCAAATGTTATGCCTATGGGCACTTTAGGCTATGTTGCCATGTTGCTCTTATCATATTAACAAATAGACAGAACCAGTAACTTAAGCCACAAGTAGCATCACATCTCTCATTGGAACATATGTTGAGGTTATCAGAACAGACTCATATATTATGGTGACACCATCTTTGTTCTTGTTACAAATTTGTGTATGAACTTGTATGAATTCTGCACAATGACTGCTTGCTTGCATGCATGAGTGCACATGACTTCTCATTCCCTGATCACATGACCACTCTATCCCTTCACATCAATCACACCTTCACCCTTCACAATGATCACAATCACAGATTTACCTCTTCACCTCTTTATGAATCACTAATCACTCTTCCATTCTGATCACAATCACCTCACCTCTTTCATCTCTGCCCTTATCTTTCAATCATGTTATGACATCACATCCACACCTTGTACTTTGTGTTAGCAAGTGTGTGCACAACTACACCCTGCATACTCTGTGTTAGCATATGAGTATGATTATCTATTATCTTATCTTCCCTGATCACATGATTACCCTGTTCCTTCTTCACTCCATCACATCCTTATCATGTGTTTCACATTCTTAACCCCTCCTCCTTTCTCTCATGACCTTCATGATCCCTCACTGATTATTTTGATTCTCCCACATCCTCAAGGTGTCCTCACCTTCTTCATATTCACCTTACCACTCAATTGGTATGATCACTCATCAAGATCTCATCTTGATTATGACCCTGCAAAACCCTTGATGGAATCTCTGCCACAATCTCCCTCCTGATCATCACATCTTGTGATGATCTTTCATTTACATTACTTCCTGCAGGTTTCCTTATTTCTGATCTTCTCAGAAGCCTGCCTAACCTTTGCCTTATGGACCTCACCCTTTTAATCTAGTTATCCAGTAGCATTAATAGCTTATACCCTAGACAACAGTCACAGCTTGGTCTGTGCACTTTTATGTACCATATATAAGAGGTTGTGCAAGGGCTGGTGTCCCCCTAGCCAAATCCACTTGTTCACCTCTCCTATTCTGCCTGCAAAGGTGGCCTAGTGATGTTTAAGAAACAGCAAGTAAAAGAGTAGCTATTTACCCACCCAGTCTTTGGACTGCCTGGGAGTAAGGCATTGCTCAGATGTGGTCTCACCTTTACCTCTACCCTCTTTCTATTTATTACTGTATGGTCATGCTAACTCAGGACTCAGTCAAGACAGGATCTAGTCAAGATGCCCTGGAAGACAATTGTTATCAAGATGTACTTTGTGAAGATGATATCACATGACTCAAGAGTCTTATCACAAGCTCAAGATGATGTTATATCTGCAGGCATCATAGGCATATGCTGCCATTTGCCCTTATCATATTAATGCATTATCTATTAGTATTCCTACTCATCTATGGATTTGTAGAAGATCTCATCAGGTAACTGTGTGGAGACCCTGAGATGGGGTGGCACCCCTGATCAGCTTTCAAGGATGACAACCTGGAGATAGTTATACAATCACCCAAGAGCCAGACTCCTCACCCCAAGGCTTGTCTACAATTATGCTGCACTCATAGGATGTAGTATTAGGAGGAAGCATACATAGTGCAATAGTCTGTGTAGTACTGGTGATGCAAGAGTTTACCAAGGAGTATGAAGATCATCCTTCCCTTATCCCCAAATTCCTCTCAGCTGTTTTAGCACTCTCCCTTCCATGACTACTCAAAGACTCAGTTGGTGATGCCAGATCACCTGATGGGTTATGGTGATAGAAGATAGGCAGGGTTGTATAGTGTTTCTCTGATCACTCAATAGATCAGTATGATCTCCTATTGAGATTGTATCTCAATCATGACCCTGCAAAATCCTAGATGGATCTCTGCCACAATCCCTTCTTTGATCAGTCACACCTTGTGATCAATCTTTCATTCTACCCTATTCCCTGCATTCATATCTGCTGTAAAACAAAAATACTCCTTGGTGTGTACAAGGAGGTCAGTAGAAATGTGAAGGAAATGATAGGCTCATCCCAAAGGGATTCAAGAAGAGAAAAAAGAAAGGGTAAAACTCCAGACTTACTATTCCCCTAGATAGGTAGTATCGGATGCTACTCCTAAGCTTTATAGGCAGTAGGACTGAATACAAAGTGGCAGCTTGATAATACAGTGTGAACTGAGTGTCCAGATGTATAGATTGAGGTTTGAGACTTGAAAATGGTGGTACTGGGCGCAGATCTAACTTGTTCATGATTTTGGCAGAAAAAAAACTTCTATACCAAGTGTATGTACACCCATTTATAGTCCAGGCACACCCGGGACTTATGTAAGTAGTGTAAGGACCGATGTGACGGTTACAAAAGGGGTCTAGAGACAAACTGGGTGAAAAAGGGTGTATAGGATGTGTAAAGGGGTAAAAGTGTAGAAAATGTTGAAATAAGCAAAATGTAAGAGGTCTGGATGTACTTAAGAGTGGTCCGGATGTGTATAGGATGCTAAGAAGTCCATGGACATAGAGAGGATCGGTCTGGGGACAATTGTAATAAAGGGAAATGCACAAAATAGGTAAAAGTGTCTTTTGAGTGAAATGTAAGATGTCCGGACATACTTAAGAGTGGTCCGGATGTGTTTAACAGTGCTCCGGACATGTCTAATGATGTAAAGAGTCAAATGAAACAAGGGGGGTCACTCACTGAAAGGTTTACTAGATGCAGGACTACTTGAGGACCTGGACTATAGGGGCATGGACATGATGTGGACATCTGGATGTATGCTGGATGCATAGCAGCAAAGGGGAAGAGTGGGGATAGGAAAACAGGCCTTTACCACTGTAGGGAACATCAGTTCCTTACACTGCATCTTACCTACAGTCCAATATCATATGACTGGAGGTAAGCACCACCTACACCTACTGTTGTTACCACACATACTGATGTACCCAGAGACTTACCATCTCCATATTACTTACATTTCTCCCCTTTGTTTCTGTGGACTTTACAATGCAGATCTTATGTATGACCATTTCTCTTGTCCCCCTTTTTACCCAGTTTTGTCAGAAGTAGATGGCTTAAAGTATCAATCTGAGATGGAACCAAATCACATAACAAGTGAGGTTTGGGATGATATTGTGTGTTCAACAGATGACAAGAGTGTAGATGAGTATGAGATAACCCTAACTACAATTGACTAGGTTTATTTCCTACAATAATGCTACACTTTCGTGTCTACACTGAGCCCCGGCTTAAGCCAAAGCCCGCACCGAGCCAGCTGTGAGAATTGCTATCGTAGATCTGACTCAGTCGTGCACGGATTGCGACGGACTGGGGTGATCGACTACAATGGTCGCTACTATATACGAAAGGAAAACAATAAAGCAGTACCAAACGGGATAGATGGATCATATCCAAGGTTTGTGTACGAAGGGGTCACATAACAGTCTGTATCGGTCAACAGAGAAAGCAAGAATGGAAACAAAAAAGTGCGCGATAGTTCGTATCGGAGACGTCCCTGCACGTTACCTGATGTCATACCTGCGGATACGCTTGCCGAATTCCAACACCAGCCCCGAGCCCTTGTCAGGGCCCGGCTCAAGATTTTAGTAAGCCCTAAGCCCTCCTAGGCGGGCCTGAGCCGGGGCTTTTGAGCCGAGCCGAGCCGTGCCAATCACTAATCGCATGGCATCCAACCCATGCGATTTCCCGTCCCTCATCATACACAGAGGCATTCGATGAACGACACGGAATCGTGGCACGTGCCTCATAGACGGGCTGGTCACCAGACTAGGCAAAGGTGGTATCGCTTCTTCTTCTGACTCGGTATCGTTGACCTCTGTCTCTGATTCGAAACCAAATATTTTTACAAAGTCCAGTCCGACTTTGGGTGAGTTCACGAAAAGGTTCTCCGCAGCGAGTTTGATGGGGGTAGTAAGTGTCACGAGTGGTCGCCCGTCTGCATGAGGGAACACCAGGGGGCATATACTAGTACTGCTACAATTGACTGGCATTACCATATTTGGGAGATTGTTAATCACCCGTTTTTCGCCTGCGTAACCATGTTCCATCATTTCGGTGAGCGGCGCATGCGGATTCCCGACCTCTTCGAGCCATGTCTTTCCCTTCGTCCCTTTCCCTCCTGAAAAGCGTAGTCAGGTCTGCCTCCAAATCTTTCTGCACCCCATCAAGTCTGCACCACTCCATCTCCAAACTGGCTACCCCTCGCGCTTCCTCACCGCAGCACCCAATTCTTTAAACTTGCCTATTTCCTCCCATATTCCTGCGTCGGCTGGCCGTTGAGACAAAGTTATGTAAACGAGAATTTTTGTCGTTCTCCGTCATCACAGAAGTAGGTTTGGCTCGATCTGCCAGTGCATCATCCTGTGTAGAGATTTCGTGTTCCTGTGTGATGACCGCGGACATGTTCATTTTACTGTGAATAGCCTATATGCATCCAGTGGTTTCAGTATAAGATACAAGAGGAAGCGGGTGAGACGAATATCTTCTCTGCCCCAATAACTCTAGTGATGAGTGTTAACCGTTCGTGTTGGAGAAGTTGTGTTGCTGCAAATGGTCTATGCATACCGTCCATGGTTGAAGCAAATTAGGATGTGATGGCAGGGATTCGACTCACACTCAGGTTAAGTATCCTTTTAATGACGCTCTACAGCGTCTGACTGTAGCCTCCCGAAAGAGGTGGTAGAGGCCCGTGTCTAATACTTCATTTCCACAGTACCGAGAGAGAATGCGTCTAAACAAATACACCTTGTGAATGTGCTCAGCTCGGTGTGAGTCTTTGTCATGGTGGAATGAGAGCTTGAGAGCAAACAGCTCGTAGTATGTGAGACCATTAAAGGACCAGAAGTGGAGCTCACCACCACCGGAATATTCCATAAGCTCGACAAAGATGATGCCGGGTCGTGATATCGTGCAGTGTGTTCGTGATTCAGGTCTTGGAGAATATTTTTACTGGCGGACAGACGAGGAGAGACGAATACCAAATACGAATTGCAGTTTGGGCCGTCGCGGTGATTGCCAGGCGCTCAAAACTTTATCTAGCATAGTGGACAGTATAATATAGCAACTCGGCAAAGGGAGCTGCAGAGGATTTGAGAAGGTAAAACCAATCAAGCTGTTTGGAGCTTAACGAAATGCACATAAACTTGAGGACAGGACATCGTTTGAAAGCGAATGCCTCTGGTCTGCTATAGTATTCAGGTTGGGCAAGTCCTGTTGAATGAGAATATGGTTCACGGGGGTCTCCGACCCCTGCCAGTGTTTTATGTAGGATTAGTTTAGACGGTCGCTACATGATAGAATCACTTGTGCAAAAAAAAAAAAGGTTCAGTGAACCCCTTCAACAATCAATCTGGACACCACCATCGGATACCATACTCATATTTGCACCTTTCCATTGACAAACTTCGTTTCGACATTCTAACTCCACTTGGATAGTTTCTCATCTTCGAATTAAGGTCAGCGAGGCTCATGCCAGAGTGGGTAGTAGTACCACCTCGAGTTATCACTCTCCTGATGCATCGTTCACCCAAGTTCCTTGAATCAACCAGACACACAATTGACTCCGGCCACGCACAGGTTCAATTCCAGTTTCGACCTGGAAACGATTTTCATTTCTCGTTCAATCAGTTGCACCATACTACCATCAGCCCGATAACAGTCTTTCAAACACCAAAACTTCCACGCCACCATCAGGCGGTGTACGATGAAGGAGGTAGGATGGGCAAACTAGTGCAGTGATCGCCGTCCAGTATGATTACCGCGACCTATACTCACGGAACCTTACTAATAAAGTGCGAGGATGTATCGAAACACGAGTCATTTCCTCGTCCATTCTCCGCTTGACTCGACGTAGCGTGTTACCACACTGGTAGTAAGACCACCAACCCCTACCACCTCCCAGGATGTCCGGATCAGCTCCCCTTCCAGAAAAATGGGTGTTTGATGGCAATCGCGACCCTCCAGTTTATACTCGGTCTGTCTATCCATCATTTCAGTTCAGCAATCGAACTAATTGGGTCCAACTTTTATTCACGCCAGGCCTTTGGTTGGCTCTGAACTTTCTTTGCAAAGTTATTGGAATGCCATTGATGCGTAAGCCATTTTTATTTGCCAACATGATCAGAATGATGGACTTCAGTTACCATTACTCATCAACAGAGATGGTCAAGTCTGCCTCGGTATCAACTTTACTTCTTCATTGAGTGTAGAAGAGCTGGAAGAACATGCTCGGAGAGCTCTTGACAAACTCCGGTGAGAATGGTCTCCTCTTTGTACATGATGTTGGTTAGGGACTGATCTCCGCCTTTGTGTCGTAGCTTTGTTTGTCCTATCATTGCCTGCACCATCGAGGACGTCGTATCTCCACATTGGATATACACCCCATCCGCTGATCGCGAAGCATGGCTGAATCTAGCTTTTGTTGTCGAAGAGCGAGGGACATCACTTCAACCACCTGAGTTTGTTCAAGGGATCAATTCCAAACGACTACCTTATACAGACGGGAATGGTACCACTACTTTCTTCAGGGTTTACCTGCTTACGACCTCGAACGGGAGTAAGGATAAGTGCAAGGAATATGGCCTGTACTTTCATGGCTCTCACTCCATTCTCGACGCGGGACCTGCACTCCATGCACTGAACCTAATGTGTGAATGGATTTCTGATGAAGGCATGGATATCAGAGTTGAACCTTCAGAAGAATGGAAAAACCTTCCTGTTGATCCAATCACAGCAATAGGAGGACCATCTGAGGAATGGGAAGTAGCCGGAACAAAGCTCCTGCAGGAATTCGCAAATCAGAGTGCTGGAGTAAGTTTGATTCCCATGCTTCTTCGTACTTCCTTGCTGTGGTATTTCGATGAGTGACATCAATCACTATAATCTAGCCTCACCACACCCTGGATCCTCCATCCCACCCATTGGACATGTCCAACCCACCGTTCTACTATGCTAAAACTATGTCGGAACCAGAAACAGCTTCAATTGTTGCCAAGGTGAAAAAGCTAGGAGTGACCGTTTCAACGTTATTCCATGCCGCACATTGTTTGGCGCAGATCAAGATGAAACCGATCTCTGGAACAGCAATCGACGTTGGATTCTCGTCTGATGCCACGGTGTAAGCCATGTCCTTACCGACTATTTCTGTGTCAGAGTTGCCTGACCACCTCTTTACTCGAAATCTCCATGACTTATTCAGCGTCTCTCTTGAACGCTACATGAAACCCCCTGTCAACCCAAAGACACATATCATATCGTCGTTTACTCTGATGCCATTGCGCTTCTCCATGGCTCAGCCACTGATGGAACGCGACGAGAGGGGAAGGCTGATCGCAACAGCAAAAATGCTCCAGGACAATTTTGACAGACATCTAGCCAACCCCTGTCTACCTCACCTATTAGCTGTAATAGCGGCTATGCCGCAAAATAATTTCGACACCAAATTCTCAACCCCGGAGGAAGTGGAAGGAACCCCAATGTCCCCATGGTTCTGCGCTTTTAATAATTTGGGCGTAATAGAAAATAGGCTAAAGACAAAACATGAGAAGATTGCCGTAGAGAGTATATGCCTCGGAGTTCGATTGAGGTATTTCTTGTAAGGGCACTGATGACGGTTATTCGATACTTTTGCAGGACTTCACTGACTTTCTTCCTTTTTCGACATTCAGAACCTTTCATATGTGGTCAATGCACTCGAAGCTCCACTTTCAAATCCAGGTGGGTTATTCTCATATGTTGTCACTGCTCCTAGACTCTGTTCACCACTCCTGCATCATTCTGACCTTTTATGACATTGAAGGGAAACAATGCTTGGGGAGAGGAATGTATGAAGATGCTCTTAGAGGAAACAATCTGCATTGGATCTCTTATTCTGGATGTTGATGAGCTTTGAAGCTTATAGAATCTGAAAGAAGAAAAAGGCATGCAGTATTGTTTATACTCCTTTTCAACTGGTAAATTCTAATGAAGCCATCTCAGGTAGTATTTTGTTGTTGCTGTTATCTTTTGAAATCTGAGTGATATATATGGAAAAATGTATATTTAATGACTTGAATGATGGTGAGTAACTGAGGTCATAAAATTGTCAAAATTCCAAATCATTAGTTGTGTTCCATTGGTTGTATAAAATACAGTGAGTGAAAAAACTGTTGCAATATTTGACCTCAATTCAATACATGAAGCATATTGCAATTATATGTGAGAATTATACTTAGTGTTGGTGAGATGAATTAATGTACATGCTCTTGGCTACAAATCACCCCCTATGTCATGTGATTCCATTCAGGGCCTGATGAGATATAGCCATTACAAAACAGTTACCTTATTGCAACAGTTTTTTCATTTTTAAATCAAATATAAGATTTTATGTGTATATGTGAATATTTCTATTTGTTTGATACTATAAACAAAGATATACTGTGTCTGAGTTTGAAACAGTTCCCACACTCCTTTACTTTTATCATTTGTTGCATCACCTAGCATTATTCTTATGAATAAAGAGGAAGAAAAGCATAACAGCTAATTAAACCAACATGGCACACCTCTTGGAGACCATACCCAAGTCCTTAACACTGGTAGGGCAGTTAACAATGGAGTCTTACATGTCACAAGCCATTACTAGACCAAAGCCAGATAATAGACAAGTGGATAAAGCTAGAGTTGCTAGCTCTAAGCACTGGCCTTTATATATTCAAAGAAATCATACACAGACCAAGCTGCACCATTACATAGTATACTAAACAAGGGGCATATACTACTGATTAAGTAAAGATGGAAATGAATACCACATTATGAAAAAGAATGAAAGAGTGATTCTAAATATAAGGACATTTTAAGG
>JBBPJS010001345.1:0-11207 GCA_038088835.1 Singerocomus rubriflavus
CATCTCCATTCGGCTCGCTATACAGCGTAATCATGCTGCGCCTGAGTTCAACTCGGTTACTCAAGAGGAAGAGGGGAATGCAGAAGCAATTCCAGAATATTCTGGAGTCGAGGAGGATGTTATTGGGTAAGTTCTAAAAGTTCGGTCAGAGACAAACAAGTGTCAAGTTCGAATTTCGTAGTCTGAGAACTGAACGGGAGCCTTATATTGGTCTGGTTGATTGTGCAAAGAGGATTATCGACGAGGAGGGCTGGAGTGCTCTGTATCGTGCCTGGTGGTTGACGATGTTGGGTTGTCTTACTGGTGCATTATCTTGATAGGCCAAGGCTTGGCAACACAATTCTGTTCTATGACCCTTGCGAAATGAATGTATGATTCCAACCTTGCGCCTGACTAGGCCCAGGGTCCTGTGATGAATGATGGAGCTTGCCTCGGAGAGGTATGGTTCAAACATTTAGTGTCGCTTTGATTCATTTCGTGTGGTTGATCTCGACATGACAGTGTGTAATGAACGAACACAAAAGTTGACCGGGCCTCGTTTTGAGTCGACAAGGTATGTCGACTAGCCTTGTTTGACAGATCCCCTGACTCAAGGATGCGGTGTTTACTAGTCTTGTGGCACTGATGCTATTCCCTCTCATGGAGCTCCCTGCGCACCCTGATGTCCATTACTGGGACTCTCCAGGCTCTTGTCTGGTCCAACACATTCGTACAGTATATCACAGTTTGTTATTTTGGCTCACGATATCGGTCGACTTCATTGATTCACAAGTCACCATCTCTAGATGCGACTGTCTCGGAGTCGTCTGCCTGGTTACTTGGCCCGTTGGGTACCTTCGTCCCAACAGCCCACTCATGCGACCTTTCTCACCTCACTGGATACTCCATGCAACTCATAATATCCTTGTCGTGTTCAACTGGCTTGCTTCTGGTAACGTCGAGTTGCTCTGGATGACCCGGGACGTGATCATATTGCCCGCCTAACTAAAATCCTTTGCATCATGTATCAAGTAAGAAACACCATTTAATGCAGGGACAATCACCCAATAGACCTGTTTAAACAAGCCAAACGCAGTCAAGCCAGCTTCGTGGATGCAGAGACATAGGTCTTTGACTTTGAACCATCAAAGTGCCAACGTCGAGTCCATTCGTGCCAGGAGGAAAGATGGAAGCTTAGAACAGTAAGAAAAGGAACATTCACAAAGGGATGGAATCGCAACAATTAACCGAGACTTGCATCGAACGTTGCACTATAGTCTCAATATGAAGGGGTTGGCATGGACATAACTGTGGACACCGAAGCTGATATAGTGCTTCCCGAGGACTGCCGTATGGTCGGAGACGAGGGAAGGAGTGTTCATAGTTTAAGCTTGAGAGGGGTGCAACAAATCTCGAGTGACCCAGCTCGACGGACTTCCTAGCACCCGGCATCAAATACTCGCCATGATTTCATTCCCCTCAGTCTCAAGCCGCTCGAACGACGTAACATAGCAGAACAATCACCACGCTTTGTCCATCTTCTTCGTGTACTATCGACGCTCACTGAATGTTGGCGCCCGAGCTTCTAGTAATACAGGTCTCGCAGATTGCATACTTCTTCGGGCTGAGGACCATTCAACACTTTTCCTTGAACTTGCTCGGCTTGACCAACTTTCCAAAGAGAGCACGACGGCCATCCCTACATGTCTCGATTGTTAGGTCCACTACACGGGAAAGTTATGCTACATCGATCTAATTTTACTCCCGAGAGGGGGGTTCACAGAGCCGAAGGCAAAAGTCGGAGTGGCTCAACCTCGAGATGCTGAAGTTCTGAGGCGTTATCAACTACATGCTCAAGGTCTACCCACAGACACAGCAGGAGATATTAAGCTCGTCAACTATGCAGAGAGCATCGTCAACGACTCGGGTGCTTTTTTTCAACATGCCAACATGAGTTGTCTTGTTCATAAAGAATATTTAGAATAGTGGCGCTGGAGACGCCAGTCCCCGACTCCGCCTGTGGAAACTCATGGCCAGATAACAACGACACAAACACTTTGAAGTTACAATCAAATCAATACTAACATCTTTTCTTTTTTTCCTTCCGGAAGGGGTTTAGTAGCTTAAAGATTTTTTTCTCACGTTTTCATTCAATCTTCGTCAGCGTCATGGCCGAGTTTCAGCGTTAATTGCAATCTTAGCGATCCTTGTTCGACGCACATACTGAAACTTGCAACATTTTGCGAGTGAAAGCTACTGTCCGAATAGGAGCTCATACCCTCCTCCTTTTCTTTGTCGAGTTTTTTTCTTTTTCTCTGATCGATAGATTATACAACACTTTTTCACGCACAGGACGTTTTACATAATGTCCTCCCTTCTTTTTGCTTTTGAACCAGATCGGGACTCGTGTTGATTATATAACTTGATCACTTTCTCACGTGTTTCGTTCAATTCTTAGCCCGTGAACAACCCTGTCGGAGTCGGGGAATACAGACTCCAGGCTGATGGTTTTGGGGTAGTTTTCGAATTGGTTTAGAATGGACTGAGCTGCCAAAAACTAGTTTGTCTTTGAGACTCTAGCTTTTTTGGATACAACAAACACGAAAACGAAGACTATCTTCGAACACACGGATGTGATCAACCTAAACTTGCCTGTCATTACTGGGCGGTCAAAAACCAAGATTCTACCTGGGATTCCAAGTGCGTGCCGGAGGTGGGAGTACACGAATGAGAATACGGCAGAACTGCTGCGCTAGCTTCGTTGGTTAGCTAGACCCTACGCCTTCCTTGGGCAGATCATGAACTCCTTTGCCGCACCACGAGTCCAGTTACATGAAGTTGGCCGTCATGACAGTCTCATCATCGATTCAAGAAAGGCCATTGAATCCATCATAGCAATGTCAGGGTTTGCCTCCTATCGTTGGACTTTCTGCGACCCTGCGGAAACGTTCGTAGCGAGGGGCGGACTGCAAGCGATTCCCGCTGGCAACAATTGTCACGTCGAGGTCATTGTGACAGGAGTTCTCATTCAAACTCGAGAGTGGAACGACGAATTACGAGGACCAGGCAATTTCATCTTGATTAGAGCTTTGTGACACATCCATTATAACGTCTATTAACCTGTCCCATCCTTTTCTTTCTGAGTGGTGATAGGAACGCTATTAGCAACCACCGAGGTAATACCGTTTTGAGAAGACTGCCCAGCTACAGGTTCCGAATTCGAGGTACTGATTTGTCCTGTGCCCGCACCTCGCGACATCAACGAATTCAGCAAAATCGCCAGCCCACTCATCTGCGCCGACTGAAGCAGTGAAACGTTGATCTCCAAACTTAACATCGCGCCATTTGCCGTCGACCCCTTGAGAACCGCGGCTGGCTGAGGTTGATCCGGGGGTGGTACAGATGCTGCGGGAACGGGAACTATCCCGAGTGCGTGCAAAGCTGAGAGAGAAGTAACAGGTAGTTGCACGGGTATAGGACACGTCGACGGGGTGTAGCTGGCAGTACTAGATGTCGTCTGGGTCACGGCCGAAGGAATAGAGTAGAGGGTAGAGGGGCCTTGCACGGCAGTATTGTATTGGTGTGTACAAGCATAGGAGTATGTGCGATAGTACTGCGAAGGCGTTGCTTGAGTATAGTACGTCGGTCGAAATGTCGTTACAGTTGGATTCGCGGAGGTGGCCGTCGATGCAGCCCGTTTTTCACGCTGTGTCGCGTCCAGTTCGTTTCTTGCATTCCGCAGTTCAGAACTAAGTGCGGCTGTTTCTGACCTCTCGACCTCGAGAATTGACTGCGCTAGGACATAAGCTTGCCTATCAGGGGAGGGACGCTATGATCTTGTGGAAGTACAAGGCAATGTGTGAAGAAGATGTCAACTCACTGTCCCCACTTTGATTTTGGTCCGATAAAGCCGGTCTTCAAGCCTTTTTAGTCGTCTATGGCAGCCTAATGCGAAGCGCGTGTCTGAAGATTGGCGACATCAGAATTGACATGTTAGAGCCACCAAACTCTGTCTCACCCTCTATTTCTTGTCGGATTTCGTGATGTCTCGCTTTTCCTTTACCTTTTGAACGCTTACTGTTCAAAAGTGAATTCAGGTCCTCGTCTGGTTGCTGGAAGACATGATACGGTAAAAGTCTATTGACAACATCGGCAACGTCCGTGAAAGGTGTATCCACATCCGGATGCAGGACTGCGGCATGATCAGCTGCGAGACAGGCTGCGAAGCTTGAGGGGCATAGATAAGCAGGGCTCGATGGTGTCAACTCTCTACGCACCCCGCTGCAGTTTGCTGGATGACATGAAGCTCCTCCTGTGACCTATCTTTTGGATAGACGACTAGGGTGGTATTTGGACCATCAGGCGAAACAGGCGAAGGACTGGACTTTGTGGACGACGGTCCTGCAACAGCGGATTGGTAGGAATTGAAGGGATTTTGCAAATTATGAGAGCCGGAGGACCACGAGAGGCTCTTGGACGATTGTTCGACGGGCTTCAGTGGAAAGCTCTGAACAGAAAACAAGCCTTGCGGATTGAACATTTCCTTGACTTTGTCGTGTTTGGTATGCTTTGCCTGGTGACAATCCCCGTGACCGCGTGAACAGCCACATCCATTTAGGGCTGGCTTTACTGTAGTCATTATGCCCCTGCTGGTGGGGGTCGTAGTAATAGTACAGACTTTATCTTTTTCAACCAATCTACAGCCTGAGCGACCTCTTCGGCATTGCTACCCGCTACCCGCTCCAGGTATTCTTTGGCAAGCACCAGGTCACCACCAGGGGTCACCATCTGGTGACGAGCAACGTAGATGCTAGATTTGGCAAAGTCCTGCACCGGGCGCTCTGTGCGGCATGAGCATACGCCAACACGTCCACAAGATAACAATGCACCTTTGGCGCGACAAATCTCGACCACTCTCCGATGGCACGCGACAGCCTCAACGGGCTCTTCCAACTCCTCATACAGCTTTGCTAGTTTCAGGTTTATCGTCGTCTCCTGGGCATCGGCACCTAGCAACGCACGCTTAAGGCATTCCACAGCATCTCTCGTTCTACTACAATATCAGCATGCTTGCATTGTTTCTCCTTAAACAGTGACTCCCTTACCGCCCAATTTCTTCGTAGCAAGATGCCTGAGCTTGCCATAGGCGTACGTCATACGGACTATGGCCGGTAAGATCAAGGAATAAAAACGTTTTGACAAATACTCACCGAAGCGCCGTAGCTCGCTGATAATAGTAGAGAGCGTATTGGTGCATGCTCAACAGTTCATAAGCCTGACCAAGGCCGTACCACGCTCTATAGTCTTTCCTGTTGACATCTACAAAGCATGGTTAGCATCTTTCCATGTTTATCTTGAGCAATGTCAATACATACCGACTGCACGTCGATATGCCTCGATCGCCGCATGCGAATTTTTCATTTCAACGTATTCATGACCCATCAGTGTCCAAGCCGACAGATACGTTCGGTCTAGTTCAGTTGCGCGTCTGAAATACTTTACCGCCTTCTCGTGTTCGGCCCGGAGTGAATAATGGTTCCCTAAGATAGCTCCATAAGTCCGTGGATTTGGGTTGGTGATGAGAAAACTTGCCAACTAGACAACATACTTCAGGTCGATCCTTGTCAAGTTCTAAAAATTCGTGCGCGAGGCGGGAAAGCTTTAAACGGTTTTCAGTTACGTAAAGAATGTTTGAATACACGTCGATGTCATCGACTCGGTATGGGGCGACAGAAAGAATTTTTTCAAACTGCTTCTCCGCCTGACCAAAGTCTTTGAACAGCTCCGCATGAGTCGAACACAATGAAACAACAAATGTAATGCTAACCGTGTAGATGATACAGCACGCAAGCGCGCAGGCTCATCACCCATGGACTCCCTCGGAAGAAGTCCTCACTCAAAAGGTGATCACACATCACCAACTCGTTCTCCGTTGGGCTGTTGAGTTCGTTCATTGTTTTGATTTGGAAAAACTGCACAAGAGGGTGACTTGTAGGTAGAGGGAGTAGTGGTAGCAACGACGACAACTGAAACAATCAGCAGCATCCATGGGTGGTGGTACGAGTTGGCAAACCTCTTCTCCGTCTCCGACACACCGTCCTAGCAGGGTCCATGCAGACCAATTCCACGGATATCCACCGATAGACAATATGATACTTTCGATCGCCTCTTCTCTTCTATTGAGACGTGAGAGGAAAAGGCCCTTCCTGTCAGAATACAAGCATAAGACTGATGGCAGAGGTATCAGAAGTAGCTCATACAGGAACAATAGCCAGGGGTCAACAGCATTCTTAACGGACTCGAGATGATACAGCAAGGAACGGTTGAAAGGTATGGGTGGATGTCCCCGAATACCTGAACGTGACAACGTTAGTGAGCGAAATGTTGCTTGCATGTTTCGACTTGCTGTAGTGTTTATACCAATCCCTCTCTGTTTTCTTCTCGCTGATCTTGATGCCCATTTCGCTCGTCAGTTTTATGTAGAACATGTTGACGGGACCTACCAAGAACTGACAGTATATGGACAAGAACTGTCCCTTGACACTTCGACAACTACGTAGTATGTGTACTGCCCTGCTCAAGTCCTTGGACGTAATATACGACTGGGCTACAAGGAGAGTAGCTTCTTCAGCCTGTTCAAGCTCGGCTTCGCATTCTTGGTTTACGGATGGCTCAGATGAAGTTTTGTGCCCCTCAGATATGATGGTCGGTCCGCTAGCTGGAACCGGCGAGGGGACAAATGCAAGCGAAGGGCGGGGTGAGTACGCGCGTGCGGGCGTGGAGGTAGAGAATCCAGTCCTTGGACCAACGACGAGCGCGTCTCGTTTGTGTTGTGGTACCGAAAGATAAAGTTCGGCAGACCTAATGCACGGTACACTTCAATGTTAGGTTCGTACGATGGAGTGCAGCGATGTACCATTTACCAGCAACAACAAGGCCTCTATCCGAGCAGTCTTTGATGGAGTTCCGCAATTCGCGAACGAGTTGCAGATCCATGTTGCGGACAAACAGAACAAGTGAACACGACGTGGTGTCCCCTGTCGCGTCCGCGCGCGGCATGTTCCCACCTACGTTACTAGCCACATTCTCCATCGAACGTGTAGTTCACCCTTTACGAGCAGCCCAGGGCATACCTTTGCAGCGTTGGCAGAGCCGCCGCCGACGTAACTTTGGCGGCGAGCGCCGTCCGCAGACATGTTCCTCCAGATTGTCACCGTCCTCCTTTTGATCCTGACTAGAATATATGTGGTATTACCCAACCCTTCATCAAAGCTACGAAAAAGAAAAGACAGCGAAACATGCGCCGTGGCGATTTTCCTCGGTTCAGGTTCTTTTAATAATTCTCTTGTCAGCCCTACATTCTCATTAGTCAATGTGAATCCTAGGTGGGCATACTAGCGAAGCGTTGTCGTTGACATCAGGCTTGGACTTTTCTCGCTATACGCCACGCATTTATATCATCAGTGAGGGTGACGCACTGAGCGCGAATAAGGCTGTCTCCTTGGAGTGTTCCAAAGCGTCTTATAGCGCCAGCGTCAGCTCACACCTCCTTTTCAACTCATGTCAACTTCCTCATGGTATTTTCAGGAATCTAATGATGGGAAGGATTACAGGATCTCGACGATCCCTCGGGCTCGGCATGTACACCAGGCAGCATGGACCATTTTTCCTACGTTCCTACATTCCCTTTTGGCTTGCATACATCTAGTAACTATAGCACCGCTGCTCAAGAAGGATTTCTTCGGGACTCCATTCGCGGATCTGTTGATATTGAATGGTCCTGGAACATGCGTCACACTTTGTGTTGCTGTCATGATAAATAAAGTGAGCCCTATACGCACATCAAGTCAGTGTCTCTGCTCACGACTCCGACACAGCTGCTCGGCTTGCCACATCCGAAAATCATATACGTAGAATCATATACACGCGTACGATCTCTTTCTCTTTCTGGGAAAATTCTGCGTCACTTGGTCGACCGGTATGTTCGTGGATTATAATCCTTTATAGACTTGCGCATGCTTGAGCAGCTTTCTTGTTCAATGGCCAAGCCTACTGTCAAGTAGTGGTCGTGAAGAATACTACGGATGCTTGGTCTGATGCGAAGGCGCTTGTACTGCTCAGGTTTGGGTTTTTCTGTTGTTGCACAGAGATGTTCAAAGAGTCTCAGGGAGCACCAAGCTCGTTTTATTTTAGTATCCACCTACATCTTGGAGATGTGGAATAAGATTGCCACTGAACTACTACAGAAATTTGAACTCTTCGCACCCAATATTGCATTATTTTCTGGTTTCCCACTTTCAGAGCAAACGCGCTTACATAGCCGGCTGATTTCATTCATAGAAGGTGGTGTATCAGTACGGGCCTGGCTTTATAAGTTATCTTATGTATGCCAAGAAGCGACGATGAGACCATCCTGGAGGGAAATGATGCACGCGCGCGAGACGTCACGCCGACTTTCATTTCCGTGTCCAACGATCTTCCCCGCCATTTCCCCCTCTTCTTGATGGGCTTGCACTTCGGCCTCTTCCACCCATCCTCTTGCTGGGTTCCCAACCGCCACCGCCACCCTCGTGCTTTGAAGGATTCAACCGTCTCTCTAGCCTTTGACCTGCACGCAAAGACGACACGAGATCCTTGGAAGCAAGTCGTAGGTGCATGAAATTACAGAATCCTCCCCGGTTGCATTCACCGTTTTCGTTTTGGCGACAGCACGCTTCCCTGAAATCTGTGACGGGGGAAAGTTCTGCGTACAATGGACGGCCTTGTCAAGGAGTGTGAGCGCGAGGCTAGGAAACAGATAATAGGGCGCACACCTGCATACCATCGATCATTCAAATTGTCGACGGCAGCTTGAGCCTCAGTCTCCCACTCATATCGTGCATACACGTTGCCAATTAGATGGTCCCCGACGTTGTCGCACACCTAAACGGAATCAGCCTCGGTCGATCGAAAGAACTAAAACAACTGACATGTAACTCGAGCAAGTGTCCGAACTTGGCTAATTCACAATACAGATCTTCGTATACTGCGTCGAAACCTTCCTGCAACTCCTGTTCCGACAATTTGCAGACAGGATCGTGAGCGGGATTGTGGTAGACATTGGGCAATAAGATTGTCTGTGAGAAAGGGGGTCTGATGTGCTTCCGCGAACACCTATCCCCGTGTCTGCAAGCACCAATCTAGACCACTCTCAGTTCCGCGCGACTAGTAAGGAGACGAGCGACATACTTTATAGTAGAAAGAGCAGTTGACACGATCCTGCTCCGTTCCAAATATGTTTGCCTGGACGCGAAATGAGACCAAGGCCAACGACGGTGAATAGACACGCACCAAATGAGAGGCCATCGTGAGCAGTGGCGAGCAAAACGAGCGAGAAATTTGCATGTCGGAGTTTGAATATAATATAATTAGTCTACAAATTCCATCCGTTGGCTTGCGGGTTTGGACTGGCCCATCCCTGCTGGCCACCCCAGTTACCGCCAGTCCCCGAGCTCGGACTGGTAGACCCTCCCCAAGTATTCTGAGTAGGGCTTGTACCCCAGTTCGATCCTCCAGAGCTCACTGCAGGCGTCGCCCCCCAACCACCCGTGTTCTGCCCAGGGCTTGTGCTACCTCCCCAGCCCATACCACCACTCCATCCACCAGCAGCTGGGCTAGCATACCCTGCCGCGGACGCAGTCGGGTTTCCCCATGTCGTAGGCTGACTCCACCCTGCACCAGCACCATTCACTCCAGGATCCATCTCCCCCGACATATCCATGTCCGAAGGGGCTTTGAGGCCAAGGATCAAGTTTGCGAGCTTTGTCTGGAGTTCCGCGAGACCCTACAAAGTATCATGTCATGTCTCTGTCAGCCCAACAACTACACCTCACGCACTTTCATGATGACTTCCTGCGGACCCAAGCTGCCGTCCGTTTCAACCTCGAAGTAGAATTTACGTGGCTTGGCATGGAAATCGAATACTTCATCATCCCTTGGCAATTCTTCCTCTCTTGCATTTTCGCTTACAGGCCATTCTGTTCGCGCGTCGGCCTCGTACCAGTATGTCGTATGTCGTAGCTTATTGTAAGGATCATACTCGAAAGCGACAGCAGAGCATGGCGACCACTTTGCATGTTCTTTTGCTATCCCCTGTCGTGATGCCATGTGAGACGATCATGCAACATTCGACGCGCGCACCTTCTTTGCCACGCAACGCAGGCGTAGTTCTTGCCCTTTGCGCATCTTGCAAACTAAAACTGGAGGTACAGATGGGTCATCTAAAAGGGCGAGATAATGAACAGGACTGTTGAACAAGTTGAAGTGGCGCACTCTTCCCCACCGGGTACCCAAACGCCTCTCCTCGTTTTGTCAGCTCTTCGCCCTCCGTTATCACCTCTGACGAGCCAGCGTTCGATGTGAATTCAACCACGTCAAGGTGGTTGCTTGAGACTTCCATCGTCCGATTGTCGTTGCAGACAACATCCAGCCTCAGTTCGATTGCACAATACTTGCATCCCGTCAGACAGGTACAGTCCTGAGTGTCACCAAAATTTGTCACAACGATTGCCCTGCCGGCTGCCGGGACGCAAGACGTACTCTTGTGTAGCGCATGCCCTCATCGCAGTTTGCGCTGTTCAGCGGAATCATGCCGAGTCGATGAGCAATGAACTCGTCTGGCAACACTGTCGTATTGGAATGAATCTCAACCATGTCAATGGCTGGCTTGCATTGTTAGCACTGCGCATAGAGTCTCTGCCACGTACGAACCGACTGTCGGTATGTCCGCCATGACCACTCTTCGGATTGAGTTTGCAAATCTACCAACGGGGGTGAATGCGGACGTCCGAATTGGCACAGGACTTTGCACGTACCCCAGGTCAACATTTTCTAACACAAAGTTCACTCGGTCCCTCTTCAAGTCACGTATTCGTACGACAGGTTCCGTGTCTTCAAACGAATGCATGACGAGCAGTCCAAAACAAAAGGCGTACAAAGCTAGTAGTGATACAGACAAGACCCCGAACACTGTTTGCGGTCACAGCTTTGTCGTGTTCTCGTCACGAATGCGGACGACCGCTTTACCCCACGTTTCTCTCCTTTCCAGTGCACCCAAACCATCCATTGCATTTATCAGCGGATATATTGTAGAGTAGACGGTCGGCTTGACTTTACCCGACGAGAATAAGCTAGAAATCGGTTGGTCAGTCACCACGGACAAGTCGTAGCTGCAGATCACGAACCCCAAC
>JBBPJS010001346.1:0-11204 GCA_038088835.1 Singerocomus rubriflavus
CCAATTCCCCTTTATGCTGTTTTAATGACTCTTTCTTTTGTTCATGGTTATTGCCCCATAAAAAATGATGCTGAATTGCCCAACAGGTTAGGTGATTGAGGTTTGGGCAATGTAGATCTCTGTGGATCAACAATACATCTGTATGCATGAGTGCATCAGGCACAAAATTTGTCTTATGTAACTTTTTGATCCTGCTTATCTCAATATGGCTGAAATGGCAGTGCCACTTGTCCCAGGTGTAAGCAGTTTTGAATTTGATGGCAACATTCACCTTATTAATCAAAATACTCACATTGAGATAGTAGAGATTGTTTTTCAGAGTATCAGTTATCATTGTAGTACTGGTCTTATTCTGTATTTCAATACTATTATTGGTACAAATTATATGCCCACTGACATGATCTATCTGCCCAAGCAAAAGTAAATTCTCATGGGTGTCAGGTATATACAATGTGTTGGTTTGATAGGTTCATATAGTGCAATCTCTGATTCATCCAATTAGGATCACTGTACCACATCTGTGTGCAGTGATAATCTGATTTCCCAGATCTTGAACATATTTCATAGATAGTTCAGTATAGTCTTTGAATGCATCTCCTTGAGCACATATATGAGTAGTTGTGCCAGAGTCAGCAATCCAAGAATAAGCCAAAATGCTGAGCTCCCTAGGCTCATTGTTTGCATTCACCATTTATACATCATTTAATTCTAATCTGGCAGTGAAAGCCTTGCCAAGCTTTGTGTCACTTTCCTCTGATGTCTCCTCAGCCATATTGGCCCACTTCTTTTCTCTTCAGTTGGGCTTTTTCTGCTCTTTTAGGCACTGTGTGGCCCTTCTCTTGCCTTTATTGACAGAATTCTTCCAGCATTTATCATCTGTGTGACCAAATTTCTTGCAATAAGTGCATTTGTCTTTCCTGTGGAAGCGGCAATTCATGGTGACATGCTTAATGCATCCACAGATTTGGCAAGTAGATCTCTTGCCTGATTTGACATAATGCTGGCCTTTGGAAGTGTATGCAAACTCCCTGTTATGACACTGCATACATACTTGTACTTGTGCATGCACTTGTACTTGTATATGACATCTAGTGTCATGTGACCCTTGGTCATGTGATGCTCATGACTCTTATGTTATCCCTGATCATGTGATTACTTCATTCCTTCACCATCACATCCTTTCATCACATGATTACATCTCCTTTCCTCTTCACCTCTTGCATGACATCACACTGATCGTTTCAGATTCCTCCACACCTCATGAATCATGCATGCCTGTGATGCATCTTCCATTCCTTCATCTCTGCTCTTCTCTTTAATCAGTATGATCACAATCATTCATAATCATGACCCTGCAGAACCTTGATGGGATCTCTGCCACAATTACTCCTCCAAATCAGTCACATCTTGTGATCAATCTCCATTTCATATTCTTGCATGCTTCCTTGCTTCTGACCTTCATAGAAGCATGCCTTACCTTTTACACATGGACTTTACCCTTTACCCTAAATACAGCCTCATTAATTACCATATACCATAGAACCACCACAGCTTGGTCTGTGTGCACTTCTGTACTGTATATAAGGGGTTATGAGATGGCTGGTGTCTCCTCAGCCTAATCCACTTATTACCTCTTCTACCCTGCCTGCAAAGGTGGCCTAGTGATGTTTAAGCAATAAAGGGGTCTAGCTATTTGCCTACTGGCCTTAATTGGTCCCTAGAAGTGAGGCATTGCCCTGGAGATAAAGCTAACCTATCCCTATCTCCCTTCTTGCTATGTGTTGTATGCGCAAGCTTGTGTCAGTTAAAACAGGACATAGTTAAGACCTGCATAACACAATCATTACTACTTTGTGAAGATATTGAAAGCCCATGTGATGCAAGATGACTCTTTAGTCAAGCAGATGTTATACCTGTAGACAACATAGGCATATGATGCTGGTTGCCCTTATTATATTAACAAGGTGTTATTTATTAGATATACCAGCTAGGGGTGCAGAGCCCTAGTCTGAAGATTTTGTGATGGACTGCATGAGGTCTATGATTCAGTAACACCATGACCATTCTCAAGGATGGCAACCTGGAATCAGCCATGCAATTACCCAAGGCTCAGAACCCTCACCCCAAGAGCTGAACATTGTTATGACATTGCATACATACTTGTACTTGTGCATGCACAGTGCTTGTATATGACAGCCAGTGTCATGTTACTCTCTGGTCATGTGATGCTTATGACATCTCTCATGACATCCCTTATCATGTGATCACCTTGTCCCTTCACAGTGATTTTGTTGATTCACAGAGATCTACATTGCCTAATCCTCAACCACTAACCTGTCAGGCAATCTGGCATCATCTTCTACAGAGCAAAACCATGAATAGAGGAGAGAGTTGCTAGGACAGCAAGAGAGGGAATTGAATAACAGGAAAGGATAATCTTCTACTCCTTGATGAACTATTGCATCATCAGTATGACCAAGGACTCTTGCACCTGATCTGCATCCTCCTAATACTAGATTCTATGATCATAGCATAATTGTGGGTGAGTCTTGGGGCAAGGAGTCCAACTCTTGAGTAGTCACATGGCTGATTTCAGGTTGCCAACCTTGCAAGCTATTCTCAGGGTGCCACCCTATCTCAGGTGCTTCACACAGTTTATTAATGAGATCTTCTCCAAGAGCACACCACAAGGAGAAACAACTAATAAAATAGAACATTAATATGATAAGGTCAACCAGCAGCATACACCTATGTCTTCCACAGGTATAACATTGTCTTGAGGTTGTGATAACACTCTTGAGTCACATAGTATATCTTGTATCATCTTCACAAAGTAATTAATGTCTTCCAAGATGTCTTGACTGAGTTTCATCTTGACCAAGTCTTGAGTTGCTGAACACACAGTAATAAATAGAGAAGAGGAGGTGGGGAGTTGGACTGCATCCAGGCAATGCCTCACTCCTGGGGATCCAATAAAGGACTGGTAGGTAAATAGCTACCTCTTTACTTGCTATAGCTTGAACATCACTAGGCCACCTTTGCAGGCAGAGTAGAAGAGGTAAACAAGTGGATTTGGCTGGGGGACAACAGCCATCACAAGACCCCTTATATATGGTACAAGGAGGTGCACAGACCAAGCTGTGACTTACTATCTAGGATATACACTATTAGTGCTATTGGATGATAAGCTAAAGGTAATAGTTTATGAAGAAAAGGTTAGGCAGCTGTGCAGAGAAGATCAGAAGGGAGGACAACTGCAGAAAGTAATATAAATGGAAGATCATCACAAGATGTGAATGATCAAGAAGGGAATCATGGCAGAGATCCCATCAAGGGTTCTGCAGGGTCATGATCAAGATTGCATTTTGATGAGTGATCGTACCAATTGAATGGTAAGGGCAGATATGAGGAAGAGGTGGACACCATGAGGTGTGGAAGGATCTAAGATGATCAGTGTGGGGTCATGATAATTGTGAGAGAATAGAAAGAGGGGTTAAGATGTGATCATGTGATGGAAAAGAGAGATCACATTGTGAAGGGATGAGGTGATCACATGGTAAGGGATGTCATCAGAGATGTCATAAGCATCACATGACACTGGCTGTCATATATGAGTACCAATGCATGCAATGGCACAAGTATGTACATGATGTCATAACAGATTTTATCTTTTCCATCACATGGTCACATCATTAACCCTCTACCTTTCTCCCATGATTATTATGACCCTCACCAATCATCTTAGATCCTCCCACACCTCATGGTGTACACCCCTTTCTCATCTCTGCCCTTACCACTTGATCAGTATGATCTCTCATCGAGATTACATCTCAATCATGACCCTATAGAACCCTTGATGGGATCTCTGCTATGATTACCTTCCTGATCTTTCACATCTTGTGATTGATCTTCCATTTACATTACTTTCTGCAGTTGTCCTCCTTTCTGATCTTCTTTGCACAGCTACCCAACCTTTTTCTCATGGACTATTACCTTTAGCTTATCATCCAATAGCTTTAATAGCATATACCCTAGATAGTAAGTCACAGCTTGGTCTGTGCACTCTCCTGTACTGTATATAAGGGGTCTTGTGTTGGCTGTTATCTCCCAGCCAAATCCACTTGTTTACCTCTCCTACTCTGCCTGCAAAGGTGGCCTAGTGATGTTCAAGCTATAGCAAGTAAAGAGGTAGCTATTCACCTACTGGTCCTTCATTGGATCTCTAGAAGTGAGGCATTGCCTGGATGCAGTCCAACCTCCCCTTCTCCCTTCTCTATTTATTAATGTGTGTATGACAACTCAAGACTTGGTTAAGACAGAACCCAGTCAAGACATCTTGGATGACATTCACTACTCTGTGAAGATATCAAGATACTATGTGACTCAAGAGTGTTATTGCAACCTCAAGATAATGTTATACCTGTGAAAGACATAGGCATATGCTGCCAGTTGACCTTATCATATTTGACAAGTTATTTTATTAGTTGTTCCTCTTTGTGGTGTGCCCTTGAAGAAGATCTCATTGGTGATACTGTGTGGAGCATCTGAGATAGGGTGGCACTCTGAGAATCAGCTTTCAAGGTTGGCAACCTGGAGATAGCCATGCAATTATCTGAGAGCCTAACTGTTGCAGAACCAAAGAGTTACACTACACTGCCTACTAATCCAACCAACCCAGCAGACAACTAGGAAACGATATGGGACTGATCCTATGATGTCAGATAGAAGAGATGCTAGAACAGCAGGAATGGTGAATTAGATAAAAAAAAGGACTGAGGTATGTTACATTTCTCCTTTTCTTTGCTACACCAGTACACTTTTCTTGTTCTCTTTCTTTCTTTCTTTTCTTGACAGCTCAGATCAGAGAGCCAATCTCTCATGTCGATCTCTTTATTCTCATGCTTGCCATAGCCACACTTCTTCTGCCCTTCTCTTTCATGTGCAGCATGCTTCCTTTGATTGACACTCTTATTGTTTCCATTCACTGTTTCACCTTGACAGCTGTTAACTGCTCCACCTTGACAGGTGTCCCATTTCAGCTTGACAGGTAATGGCCTTCCATTACTCCTTTTATTATTGCACCAACCTTTAACCATGGTCTGTGCATGCACTCAAGACATATATAAAGCAGGCACTTTACTATATGTCTCCTTAGCTTAGTTCTCCCTTGTGTTAGCATAGTTATCTTGCAACATAGTTTGCTTGGTCACTTCCAAGGTTCCCTAAGTCCCCCATACCTCAGTGAACCCTTCAGCAACCACTACACCCTTAGCCCTAGTGCTAGGACCTTGATACACTTCAAACCACCTGTATAACAGACTTAGGATCTTTCAAGGGCTATGCTTGACCTTACTCAAGGCCAAGCATAACAAAAGAACTAAGCTCTATTCAAGAGGAGCTAGCATCACTCTAGCCTCCACCACTCCACCCACAACACATCTCAAAGAAGACTGACTATAAACCTCTGCTGGTCTACTTCCTTTCAACAACGACCTCAAGAGTCATTGTCCTCCAATGCTGAGTCAGAACACTATTCTTCACCTGATAACTCAGATATAGAAATCTCTGAGTCTCCTACTGAAAGACTTGCCTGGATCCTCAGCCACTCATTATCAGCTGCAGCCTCACTACCCCAATCTCCAACCCTGCTGTCCCCCACTCCCATAACTCAAACTCTTCCATTTTCCTTACCTAGCACCTCTACCTCCCCCATGTCCACAAAGAAAATGTCATTTAAGCTGACTGAACTTTGTTTGAGAACCCCCGAAGCTTTTGATGGCTTTTTCATAACCAGCACTTGCTGATTCAACTCTGTACTCTTCTGTGTCACTATAAACTCAGATGTATACAACACAGATGCAAAGAAAATCACCTTCACCCTCTCCTACATGACCAAGGGCTCTGCCACAACTTGGGCTGAAAACTTCAGACTGGTGGCTTATGACAAAACCACCAACACCATCAATATGGGAACTTTCACCTCCTTCTGGACTCGCTTCTTCAAGTCTTTCAAACACCACGATATGGTGAACAATGCCATTCACTGGCTCAACACCACTTACATCAAGTATAAGCAAGAGAAGTGTAATCCATCCCTTGTAGAGTATAACATGCAGTTCCAGAACAACGTCACAATTGCATTCATTATGGACAAACAAGTCTTAATCAACTACTATGCAGTGGGGATTCCTATCCCCATTATGAGAAGAGTAATGGGAATGTCTTCCATCCCCAACACCATGAAAGAATGGTACACCAAAGCTATCTTCTTTGCTGAACAAAATCACAGAGCCAATGAGATTGCCTGCACCAACAAGGCACCTCATACACAGTACTTCAAGCCTGTTTCCCAGAAGAGGGGAAAAAACCCAAATGCCATGGACGTTGATGCCATCTGCACCAAACTAATAAAGAAAGAATGAGAAAGATGCTGGAAGAAAGGCCTCTGCTTTAAGTGCAGACAACCAGGCCATATAGCACCAAGGTGCCTGGAACAAGATGAAGAAACTTAGCTGAAGAAGGAAACAAAGAAGGCCAAGACTGATGAAGAACTTCCAGCTTTGAAAGAGATTAAAGACGAAGAAGATAATAAAGTCATAGAAAAAGTAGTGAAAAGAGTGGGTTTTTAATGAGAGGAGCTTGGTTGATGCAAGTCTCCTTTTTCACCTTTGCTGCCAATGTACTATCATCCCTAGACAAGGATGCAATTACACTTCCCATTCAAATTCAAGTAAAAAGCAGCCATAAAAATGTCGATACCACTGCTCTCCTTGACAGTGGAGCCCAAGTCAATTGCATGGACTGGCATTTCACTACCTGAAATCAAATCCCCCTGCAGAAGCTGTTGCCTTCCCTCTACATTCACAATGTAGATAGAACTGTCAATGCCAAAGGGCAAGCCTGATATAAGGCCTGCCAATTTATGAAGATCCACAATGTCATATATGAACTCGAGTTCTTGGTCATGCACTACAGAACCAGCAATATTATTCTGGGAATGCCTTGATTCAAAAAGATAAATCCCTCCATTAACTGAACAAAGAAGACCATCAAGATCAGCAAGATCTCTGACAAATCTGACCGCCTCTGGACTGCAAAAAGTAGGATCAATGATCCACCCAAGAAAGCTCTGCCATCACTGTGATATGTCAACTTTGTGGGAGAAGAAAAGAAGCACCTCCTTAAATACCTTGACTATGACTCCACAAAAGAAGCCATGAAATGTACAGCTGCAACAAGGTATCAAAAATGGCTCAACCAGGTAAGAAAAGTGCACACCCGGTTCATCTCCCTCTTCACTGTGCTAGGAACCACAAATGCCACAAACCTAGCCATTGAAACCCTCAAAGAAAAACCTAAGATTACTCTGCCACCAGAATATCAGGGTTTTGCAGAGGTATTCTTCAAGGAGGCTACTGATTACATGCCTCTCAGTTGACCATATGACCACAAGATCAATTTCAAGAAAGGATTCATGTCAAAGATCAGCAAAATCTACCCTTTATCCTCAGATGAGAGAAAAGCCACTGAAGAGTTCCTCAAAGAGAACCTCAAGTGTGGAAAAATCTGCCCATCTAATTTCCCACAAGCATCCCCCTTCTTCTTTGTCAAGAAGAAGGACAGGAAACTCTAACCTTGTCAGGACTACTGATATGTCAATAAGCACACTATTCGTGATGCCTACCCTCTTCCCCTCATCTCCAACCTTGTAGATAAGTTGAAAGATGCCAAGGTCTTCACCAAGTTTGACATATGTTGAGGGTATAACTGTTATGAATTGTATATGATACTTGGTACAATGACTGCTTGCTTGCATGCACAAGTACTATCTCATGACTAATCCCTGGTCACATGACTTCTCCATCCCTTCACATCTTCACACTTGCACCCTGTCACATCATCACATCATCACATTCCTCTCCACTCTCTTTGTCACGACCTCACCAATCAATCTTCCATTCCGATCTTGATCCCTTTTCTCTCATTTCCATCCTTACCTTTCGATCGGTATGATCTCCTATCAAGATTACATCTCGATCATGACCCTGCAAGATCCTAGATGGATCTCTGCCACGATCTCCTTTCTGATCAGTCACACCTTGTGATCAATCTCTCCATTATATTAGTTCCTGCAGTTGTCCTCACCTTTGCTCTTCTTAGCACAGCTGCCTAATGTTCTCCTCATGGATCTTTCCCTTTTATCTTACTAGTCAATAGCACTAATCACATATACCCTAGACCCTAGTGTACAGCATGGTCCATGCACTATCCTGTAACGTATATAAGGGGTTATGAGTACAGGCTATTCCCCCAGCCTAATCCACTTGTTTCCTCTGCTCCTACCCTGCCTACTAAGGTGGCCTAGTGAAGAGTACAAGTAAAGGACAGTTACTTGCCTACTGGCTCTTTATTGAGTCCCTAGAAGTGAGACAGTCTGGAGATAAAGCTACACCTTCTTCCCTCCCCTCCATCATACCATCATATCATCCTAGCACTACTGAACCGCCAATGTTATGGCCAGCTAGCAAGCTCATTCCCTGTCAATGTACAGAACCCAGTACCAAGAAGAGTGGAAGACATTCATTGTATCAAGAACCGAACCCTCAAGTATTAAAAATCATGTGACGTAGTCCTCTATTGTACTGACTACTGATGTTATACCTGCGACCTTGAGAGGCTATCATTGCCATGCAGGTCTTATTCTATTAGGTCCTATTGATCACAGATATTTAAGCCATGAGTAGTATTGCACTTTCATTGGGACATCCGATTGGGGTTATCGAACAGATCATGGATTTATGGTGACACCACCTTCATTCTTAAGGATGACAACCTGATAAATAGTCATGCGATTACCCGAGTACCTGAATCCTTGCCCCATGGTATGAACATGATTATGCCTTCCACATTAGGTGTTAGATATTAGGAGGAAGACAGAGCATTGTTGCAAGAGTACGATTGCTATCAAGGACTTGCAAGAGTAGTCCTGGAGTTCATGTTATAGGAGATGCCCCTGACATGCAGTCCTTTCCTTTATCCGCAGACCTTATGACTGTCCTAGTCCCTTTCCTTACTCCGACATCATGGTTCTGCCCCATACCAAGGTCTCTGGTCGTCTGCTGGGTTGGTTGGGTTGTTTGGCAGTGTAGACAGAACTCTACGGTTCCACAACAATAACAATGTATGAATCAAAGACAGCCACCAATGGAAGGCCACATTCATCACTCACAAGGGGCTCTATGAGCCCACCATTATGTTCTTCAGGTTGTCCAACTCACCAGCAACCTTTCAACACTTCATAAATGACTTTTTCTAAGATATGATTGTGAAAGGATGGTTAGTAATTTATATGTATGACCTGCTCATCACTTCCCCAGATCCTTGTATGCATGAGGAACGCACCAAGCAGGTGTTAGCCCATATGCAAGAGCTTGACCTTCACCTGAAGCTCAAAAAGTGCAACTTCGCTGTCCCTGAGGTCAACTATCTCAGGATGATCATCAAACAGGAATCTATTGCCATAGATCCCATAAAGCTTGATTGGATCACTAAATGGCCCATTCCCACCACTATCAAGGAAGTCCACTTGTTCCTTGATTTTGCTAACTTTTACAGGAAGTTCATCCCAAGCTACTCGAATGTTGCATGACCCCTCATTAACCTCACTAAGAAAACACAACCCTGGCAATGGTCACCCAACTGCCAGAACATTTTCAAAGAGTTAAAACAGCTCTTTGCCCTCAAACCTGTACTTGTGTTCCCTAATATGGGGAAACCATTCACTATTGTGACTGATGCCTCTCTCACAGTGTCAGGAGGGATCCTTATCAAGCAAAATCAAGACAGTCAATGGCACCCTTGCTCCTACCTCTCTCAGTCCTTCTCCCCATCTGAAAAAAACTATAATATTTATAACAAAAAACTTCTTGCCATCCTCCGAGCCTTACAGGCTTGGCAGCATTATCTCCAAGAATCTGTGACCCCTGTAAAAGTATTCACTGACCATAAAAACCTCACATATTTTAGAACCGCCCAACACTTGAACCACCGTCAAGCTAGATGGCTTCTTTATTTAGCTGATTTCGACCTCAAAATCCAACACGTCCCTGGCACTCAACTAGGTGCACCTGATGCACTCTCTTGCTGCCCCAATCATGGAACCACTGATGAAAAGGAAAACCTTATCACCCTTCTTCTGGATTCCCTTTTTATTAATCTGGTAGACTCCTCTCTTTCCTCCCACTTTGCCACTGCCACCAAGGGCAACAAATTCACCCAAGACATTCTCAATCAACTTGACTGCAATGCACCACCCTTCCTCCGAAAACAACTCTCTGCTTTCCAGCATGTCGACAGCACCCTATTTTACAATGACCAGATCTATGTTCCTCCCTTACTTCACCATCAGATTGTCTTCCAACACCACAATCATCCATCTGCTGGCCATCCTGGATATCTTAAAATCCACCAGCTCATCTCCTTGCTCTACTGGTGGCCAGATCTCACCACCTTTGTCTGATCCTACATCTCAGGCTGTGCCACTTGCCAAGCCTGCAAAGCCAACACTTACCTGACAACACTGCCACTCATTCCCATTCCATCCTCTGCCACATGTCCATTTATGCAGATCTCTTGTGATCTCATCACCAATCTCCCTCTTTCATGTGACTTTGATAGTCTCCTGGTCATGGTTGATCATGGGCTTACAAAGGGGGTAATTTTGTGCCCTACCAAGAAAACAGCCACTGCTGAGAACATTGCAACCCTGTTCTTCGAAGCAGTTTATAAACAGTTTGGGTTGTACAACAAGATTATTTCTGACCATGGCCCCCAATTCACCTCTAACTTTTCTAGAGCCTTGGGGAAGATACTCAACTACAACCTTGTGTTCTCAACAGCCTACCATCCCCAAACTGATGGGGAAACAGAATGTGTCAACCAGGAAATCGAGACCTATCTTCAGATCTTTTGTGGAAATGAATCCACAACCTGGGTCAATCATATTACACAAGCAGAATTTATCCACAATTAAAGACCCCATTCCATCACTGGACAATCCCCCTTCTTCTTAATGATGGGCTACAAACCTGCAGCCCTATCTGATATAGCTAAAACATCCAATTCTTCCTCTGCAGATCTCCGAATTTCCAACCTCCTTCCGATCTGCGACGAGGCCCTTGCAGCCAATGACCTCACAAGACAAC
>JBBPJS010001347.1:0-11204 GCA_038088835.1 Singerocomus rubriflavus
TACAGGGAAGGTGCACAGACCAAGCTGTGACCTGGGTCTAGGGTATACGCTATTAGTGCTATTGGCTATACTATATGAAAGGGTAGAGTCCATGAGGGAAACATTAGGCACTTCATATAACAGAATGGAAGAACGGATATGAAAGTGCAGGGACTAGGGTAAAGGGGATGATCGATCACAAGATGTGACTGATCAGGAGAGGGATCGTGGCAGAGATCCATCTAGGATCTTGCAGGGTCGTGATCGAGATGCAATCTCGATTAGTGATCGTACCGATCGGGGGGAACGACGGAGATGAAGGAAGAGGATCGAGATCAGAATAGAAGATGTGATCGGTGTGATGTCGTGAAAGAAGTGAAGAGGTGAAGACCAGGGATGTGATACACGTGAAGGGACAAGGGCGTGATGATGTGAAGGGACGGTGTGGTCACGTGATCAGGGAAAGGTGAAGTCATGGCACTCGTGTGTGCAAGCACGCAGTCATAGTGCAGTATTCGTGCAAGTATCGTACACAATTCGTAACAGAAGCAGAGTTTTTGATCCATACATTTCTTCCTTTCTTCTAATGTCAGCTTTTCTACCTTTACCATGTCTACATCCATGGCATTCAGGTCCTTTGCTGGGGTTCGTGCAGGTTGGTAGATGTGGATCTGTCAGAGGTTGTGGGATTGTTGGGCAATTCAATTGGCCCATTCATTCTGTGAAATGAAGGCAGCTGCCCTCATTTGCCACTTTTCAATGGTGGTGGATACTTTCTCCATACCGTAAATTCGTCGCATTATTGGTACAGGGATGGTGGCAGCATAGTAACTGATCAGGATGTGGTTCTCAGTAATCTCTGCTTCCATTTTACAGGTGGCGAAGAGAGCATTGTATTTGTGGATAGAGGGGTTGTATTTCCTCTTCTTAAGGTTGAAGGTCATTTGAGTGGTTGCTAGCCAGGAGATGGTGTTAGCCATGACCTGCTGGTTTTGATAGGCTTCCCTAAACGCTTTGAGGAAGGCGGCATAGGTATCCATGTTGATTATGCCCGTGGTAGGGTCATAGGCCTTGATATGGAAGTTTTCTACCCAGGTGGCAGTGGATTCTTTGGTCATAAAAAATAGGGCAAAGGCTATCTTTTTCACTGAAGTGTTATATACCTCTTCGTTAACTGTGAGGTAAAACATCACTGTGTTTAGCCATGGAATGGCTTTTCAGTAGTCGCTGTCAAAGGCTTCTGGGGTGCCGAGTCTTAGTTTAACTGGCTTAGTGTTGGTGGATATCTTGGATGTGATGGGTGAGGTGTTAATGAGGGAGAATGGGAGAGCTTGAGTTATCATCTGTGGGGACAGTGGGGTAGGGTTTCGTGGGATGGAGGCTTGTGCACTGAGGGCATGGCTTAGGTGATGTGCTAGTTCATCAGCTGCTGGGTTTGACAGGGTGATGTCTGGATCCGACTCATGTTCAGAGGAAGAGTTTTCTTCATCTTCTTCGGAGGACTATAGGTTGTTAAGGGCATGTGAGGTTCTTGATGACCATCAAGGGTTCACTATGGGGTACAGTGGTTGAGATGTGGTGTTTATGTGTGTGTACTAGCGAATCCTAGATGTGTTGATGAAAGCTTTTGTCTTTTGTTATGTATCACCTTGGGCAAGACAATACATAGCCCTTGAGACAAAGCATGATGATGAGAACTAAGATAACAAGAGATGTAGCATAGTGCTATCTCTTGAAGGGTTCTTGTCTGAGTGAGTGTTATGAATTGTGTACGATATTTAGTACTATGACTGCATGCATGCATTGCATGAGTACTTCTCACGACCTTTCCCTGATCACGTGACTTCCCTCGTTCCCTTCACATCATCACGCCTTCACACCTTCATGTTGATCACATCTCTTATCTTTTTTCACACTCTTCACGAATCCCCGATCGCTCTTCCATTCCGATTACCTCACCTTCTTCATCTCCACCCTTACCATCTGATTAGTATGATTACTATCGAGATTGCATCTCGATCATGACCCTGCAAGATCCTAGATGGATCTCTGCCATGATCTCTTTCCAATCAGTCACATCTTGTGATTGATCATTCCACATTACTTTACACACTGCATTTATATCTGCTCTTTCATTTCTTCACCATATAAATGTCTAACCTTTCACTCATGGACCTTACCCCTTTACCTTATCGTCCACTAGCATTAATCCTGTTATATCCTAGACCCTAGTCACAGCTTGGTCTGTGCACCATTTTATAACGTATAAGTAGTGGGGTTATGAGTAGGGCTATTCCCCCAGCCTAATCCACTTGTTTCCTCGTGTCCTACCCTGCCTACCAAGGTGGCCTAGTGACAACAGTACAAGTAAGGGATGGTATTTGCCTGGCCCTCTTAACTAAGCCTCAGGAGTGAGCTGTCTGAAAATAAAGCCAACTCCCCTCCTCCCTTCTATTGTTCCATCATATCCTTGTACTACCAAACCATCAACGCAAGGCCAACAAGCCAATTTGTACCATGTCTAGTTCAGATCCCAGAACCTATGAAAGTACGGAACTTATTCATTGGAAGAACCACCGAACCATTATTAAAGATCACGTGACATACTCCTTATTATACCGAGTACTGATGTTATACCTGTGGGTCATAGAAGCCATCATTGCTGCTGACCTTTATCATATTCGTACAATGGACTATACAGATATTTAAGCCATGAGTAGCATTGCGTCTCTTGTTGGAACATGCTTGGGGTTATAGAATATACCCTCGCATCTATGGTGACAATGCATCGTTCTTAAGGATGGCAATCTGGTTAATAGCCACACGATTACCCAAGCACTGGAACCCTCGCCCCAAGGTGTGACCACGATTATGCTAGTACCATAGGGTATTAGTATTAGGAGGAAGACAAAGCATCATTGCAAGAGTACGATTGCTATCAAGAACTTGCAAGAATAGTCCTGGAGATCTCGTTATAGGAAGTCCCCCTGCATCAATTCTATCATCATATCTGATTCCCCTCTCTGCTGTCCAGCACTCTCTTCATCCAGATGTTATCTCAAGGACTCATCATATTGTTCCCTGGTCGTCTGCCGAGTTGGTTAGGTTTGTGGTTGAGTAGATGAAACTCTTCAGTTCCACAACAGTGAGGAGGCTAAGACACATGGGACTGAGTGATGATGGGCAGCAACTGTATTGCTGGTGGGCAATGTACTATGAGGTACAAGGGAGATGAAAGCTAAGTCATAACTAAGGCAAGCACAGGTATCTATAGACTGTACTCTGCGCACGGACCATGAGTGAGGGCCGGTGTGAGAGTGACTAGGGTTAAGGGCTGCCTATGACTCGTACTATCAGTTTATAAATAGAGATCATGTGGTGCACAGAATGGAAAAGCAGAAGAGGAAGCACCGACTATGATAGGAAGTTTGGCTGTGCTGAAAAATACAGTTATGCAATATATGGAGGAGAAGAGCGGAAGGCAAAGTATTGGCGAGGAGATGGGCAAAGGGTTAAGCCCAGCACATGACGAGGTTATTGATAAAGGAAATGTACAAGGTTCCCTAGTAGATGCTACCACATCTACTAGCTTAGTGACTAGAAGGGTAGAAAAGAGAAAAGAAACATAACACTCACAAGAGGTTATGAGCCCTGTTTGCACATCAATCTATCAATCTAACTGCCACCATTTATTGCTTACATGATGTCCACCCAATCAATAACACATTTAGATGGACATACTCTGCCATTGCAGCCTTTTACTTTGCTGAATATTTTCATGCTCCTAAACAGTAGTCCCAGGCAGATTTCATCCACTATAGTGGTGCTACCCCAATCACAATTTGTATCAACTTAATATGTGAACACCAAACAAACCTACTCTACACTGAAGATTGAAAAATTAGCAGAAGACAATTGGATCACATGGAAGATGTGGATGTGTTGCAGAACCTAAAGAGTTATGTTATGCTGCCAACCTAACCAACCAACCCAGTGGATGACCAGAGATCTTGGTATGGGGCTAAACCTAAGACATTGAATAAAAGAGTGCTGGACAGTAGGAAATAGAGATACAGGATAAGAAGAGGACTGAGGTGGGGCTTCCACTAAGATGATCTCCAGGACTACTCTTGCAAGTCCTTGATGAACATAGTACTCTTGCAACTAGTTCCTATCTTTCTTTTAATATGTAGACCTAACATACTACACATAATTGTTGATGAGCCTTGGGGCAAGGGTTCCAGCTCTTGGATAATCATATGGCTGATTCCAGGTTGCCATCCTTGAGAATGAGGGCAGTGTTACCATAGATCATGGGTATGTTTTGTAATCTGCATGATATTCCAATGAGAGTATGAGACTACTTGTGGCTTAAGTTTGTTATGTATTGCCTTGGGCAAGACAATATGCAGCCCTTGAGACAAAGCAAGACTATGAACAGTTGATCAAGGAGTTTAAGAGGCATAGCGTGGTGCTATCCCTTCAAGGTAGTGTCTTGCTGCTTGAGCTGGAGACATGCAGAGCGACAAGAAGAGTAGCAACTTAGATTGCTAGAGATACTGTGTACCTAGCGAATACAAGGGAGATAAAAGCTAGAGTACAACTGGTACGGATAGGACTATATATACTAGTACACAGGTGCACGGACCATCGTTAAGGGTAGGTGTGAGAAGGGCCCTTGAGAGGGTCATGTGATGATCATGGTAATGGGACCAAGACAAAGGTATAAAGCGAGTCATGCGGTACACGGAGATGAAGAGTGGAAAGGGAAGTACTGCATGATCAGAAGAGGCAGAAGCATGCTGGAAGGGTCGTCTGCTGGTGTACAGAGAAGAAGAGCAGAAGGGGAAATACTGGTGGCATATGGGTTAAGGGTTAAGGCCAGCATGCCCTAGGTGTGAAAGAAAAAGAGGCATAAGGGTTACTGGTAGATGTGGTAGCGTCTACCAGCCTAGTGTCTGTAGTAGTACAAGAAAGAAACATAACAAAGTTATCTGTAAATAATAGAACTAATATAATAAGATGCAACAGCAGTGAAAAGCTTCTTTGCATTGCAGGTATAATATCAAGGAATGTTATGATGGTGTTCCTGTTATGTGATCTTTAATATGTTTTAATGGTTTAGTACTTCCAAAAAATGTCTTCCATATTTCCAGTGCTGGGTTTTGTACTGAATGAGATATAAGTTGGCTTGCTGGCCTGATGTTGACAGTTTGGTGGTGTGAGGATCGATATGATGGGAATGAGGGAAGGGGTTTGGCTTTATCTCCAATATCTCACTCCTAGGAAACCAGTAAAGGTCCAGTAGGCAAATAATGTTCCTTACTTGAGTCCTTATACTAGGCCACCTTTGCAGGCAGAGTAGGAGAGGGAACTAACAAGTGGATTAGGCTGGGGGAACAGCCCTTGTGTTGAGCAACCAGAGAAACACTATAACCCTGCCTATATCCATCACCTATAACCTGTTAGGCAATTTGGCATCACCAATAGAATTCTTAAGCAGTTGCAGATAAAAGAATGCTAGAACAGCTATAAGGGAGTTGGAGTGAGGAAAGGGTGATCTTCAACATCTTGATGAACTCTTGCATTGTCAGTATTGCAATGGACTATTGCACTATGCATGCATTCTCCTAATACCAGGACCTAAAATGCTGGCATAATCGTAGATGACCCTTGGGGCAAGAAGTCCAGGTCTTGGGTAATTGTGTGGCTATCTCCAGGTTGCCAACCTTCAAAGCTGATCAAGGATACCACCCTACCTTAGGGTGTACCATACAGCATCCCAACAAGGTCATCTTCAAGGTTGCAGCCAAGGAGGAACAACTAATAAATAGAATCTTGTTAATATGATAAGGGACCATGGCAGTGTATGCCTATAGGACCCACAGATATAACATCATCTTGACATTGTGATAACATCTTAAATCACGTGGATTATCTAGCATCGGTTAGTGCTTTCACAAAGATGGGTGATACCACAAAGAATGTTGCTATGAGTTGTCTTGACCATAATATTATCTTGACCGAGTCTCAAGCTTGCATGACCACACAGAATAAAGAGAAGAAGAGGAGGAGTTAGTGAGACCACATTCAGGCAATGCCTCACTCCCAGGCAGTCCAAAGGCCAGGTGGGTGAATAGCTATCTTGTTACTTGTCTTACTTAAACATCACTAGGCCACCAGTTAAGGTAGAGTAGGAGAGGTGAACAAGTGGATTTGGCTGGGGGATAACAGCCCTTGCACAACCCCTTATATACAGTATAGGAGGGTACACAGACCAAGCTGTGACTTACTATCTAGGGTATAAGCTATTAATGCTATTGGAAGATAAGGTAAAGGGTTTAGTTCATGAGTGAAAGGTTAGGCAGCCTCATGTATCAAGAATGGAAGAAGCAGACATGAGACTGCAGTGCTTACTATAAGATGGAAGATCAATCACAAGATGTGAAAGATCAGGATAGGGATCATGGCAGAGATCATCAAGATCCTGCAGAGTCATGATTGAGATTGATATCTCAATAGGAGATCATACTGATTGAATGGTAAGGGCAGAGATTAGAAAGGTGAGGACACCTTGAGGATGTGGAGAGATCTAAAATAATTGGTGTGAGTTTGTGAGTGTTGTGAAGAGGTGAAGAGTATAAAGGTGTAATACATGTGATAAGTGAAGGCATGAAGTGTAAAGAGACAGAGTAGTCATGTGATCAGGGAAAGGGAAGTCATGTGACCTGAAGGTCACATGATCATGAGATGTCGTGCCCAATGCTAACACAAAGTACATTGGGAGTAGTCATGCACAACCTTGCTAACATAGAGTACAAGGTGTGAATATGATGTCATAACACCTTGTTATAATCCCTCTATATACATTACAAGATCATGCACAGACCAAGCTGTGATGAGGGTCTAGGATATAATGGAATTAATGCTAGTGGACAATAAGGTAAAGGGTTTAGTTCATGAGTAAAAGGTTAGGCACTTTATATATCAAAATGGAAGAAGCAGATATAAAGTGTAGAGTCTAATTTAAGATGGACAATCAATCACAAGATGTGAAAGATCTGGAAGGGTAATCATGGCAGAGATCCCATCAAGGGTCTGCAGGGTCATGAGGTGATTATACTGATCAGAGGGAATGACAGAGATGAAGGAAGAGATTGAGATCAGAATGGAAGATGTGATCAGTGTGAGTTCATGAAAGGGTGAAGGGAGAGATGGTGAAGATGTGAAGACATGATAAGGTGCAGGTGTGAAGATGTGAAGGGATAAATGATGTCACATGATCAGGAATTGAGTAATCATGGCACTCATGCAGCACAAGTGTGCAGTCATAGTGCAAGTTCATATAATATTTCATAACAGGATGTCAACTGTTCTAAAGAGGAAAGAGGTGTGGGAGATAGTTATGGGGGTTACTAAGCAACCCCAAAATGATCTGGTTGCCAAAGCTGATTGAAGAAAAAAGGATTTGATCACTCAGGAACTAATTATGACCTTGATCAAAGATAATCAAGTACTCTATGTCCTTGATTGTACCACATCTTATTAGATGTGGGACAATCTGCATAAAGTCCATGAGTCACATGGCTTCCAATCTATCATCTTCACTAATCAAGCCCTTTTTGGTGGCTGTACCAAAGAGGGATCAGATATAGGCAAGTATCTCAACCAAATAAAGGTCTTACACAATGATCTAGCCTTTTTGAAACATGCCATCAGTGAAATAGAGTTCAAAGCCTTACTTGTTGCCAAGCTTTCCAGGAGTTGGGAAGGCTTCATCATGTTGTATTTGGGCTATCAAGAAGAAATGTATGGTAACAAAAATGCTTAGGCTATGACCATACATGAACTATATTTCCTCCTTCTTGAGGAAGAGCAAAGAAGGAAGGAGAATGACAAACAAGATATTATGAATGTTGTATGATACTTGCACTATGACTGCATACAAGTGCTTGCATGAGTTGTATGAGTGCACATTCATGACATTATGACCTTTTTCTGATCATGTGACCTCATTCATTCCTTTACACTTTTACATCTTCACCTGTCATAATGATCACATCTCCTATCTCTTCCTCACATTATTTATGACTACATCAATCAATTTTCCATTCCAATCTCAATCCCTTTCCTTTATCTTCACCCTTATCTTTCAATTGGTATGATCACTTACCAGGATCTCATATCTTGATCATAACCCTGCAAGATTCTAGATGGATCTCTACCACAATCCTTTCTCTGATCACTCACATCTTGTGATCAGTCTTCCATTCTACTATACACCCTGCTTTCATATCTGCTCTTTGTTTTCCCACTTCATATAAAAGCCTAATCTTTTACTCATGAACTATACTTTTTATCCTATGTCTCAATAGCATTAATCCCTTATATTCTAGACCCCTAGTCATAGCTTGGTCTGTGCACCATCATGTATCATATATAAAGGGGTTGTGTAAGAGGCTGAATCCCCTAGCCTAATCCACTTGTTTACCTCCTCTGCTACCCTGCCTAGTAAGGTGGCCTAGTGATGAGTGCAAGTAAAGGACAGCTATTTGTGTTGAGCAATCAGAGAAACACTAAGACCCTGCCTATCATACATCACCATAACCTGTTAGGCAATCTGGCATCACCAACAGAATCCTAGAGAAGTCATGGAGAGAGAGAATGCTAGAACAGCTGAGAGGGAATCGGATAAGAGGGAAGGATGATCTACAACTCCTTAGGAAACTCTTGCATCCTGTTATAACATCACAACCACACTTGTACTCTGTGTTAGCAAGTGTGCATGATTACTCCCTGCATACTTTGTGTTAGCACATGGGCATAACTTCTCATGATCACATGACTACTCCATTCCTTCACACCATCATGCCTTCACCTGTCATGTTATCACATCTTCACTCTCTTCACACTTTTCATGAACTTCATGAATTCACACCAATCATCTAGATTCTTTTTACATCCTCAAGGTGTCCTTACCTTTCTCATCTCTGCCCTTATCATTCAATTGGTATGATCTCTTATCAAGATACCAATCTCAATCATAACCCTGCAGGATCTTGATGATTTCTGCCATGATTTCTATTCTGATTTTTCACATCTTGTAATCAATCTTCCATTTATATTACATACTGCAACTTCATCTCTGCTTCTTCCATTCTGATAGATGAGTTGCCTAACCTTTTCCTCATGGATTAAACCCTTATATAGTATAGCCAATAGCATTAATAGCATATATCATAGATAGTAAGTCACAGCTTGGTCTGTGCACCCTCCTATACTATATATAAAGGGTTGTGCAAGGGCTGGTGTTCCCCCAGCCAAATCCACTTGTTCACCTCTCTCACACTGCCTGTTACATATCACCTTGGGCAAGACAATACACAGCCCTTTAAGACAAAGCTAGGCCTATGAGTTTATATGATGGAGGGTAGCAAGGATGTAGCATGGTGCTATCCTTGCGAGGTAGTGTCTTGCTGTGTGAGCTGATGACACACACGGAAGTAGATGCGAGGAGCAGCAACTAGATTGCTGGAGATACCGTGTACCTAGCAAGTACAAGGGAGACGAAAGCTAGAGTACTACTGGTGTGAGTGTGGCTAGATATACTACTATAGAGATGCACGGACCATCGTTAAGGGCAGGTGTGGGAATGGTGTGTGATGATCGTGGTACAAGAATCGAGACAGGATAGATTAAGTAGGTCATGTGGTATGCTGAGATGAAGAGCGGAAGATGAAGTACCACATGATTGAAAGAAGCAGAAGCATGCTGGAAAGGTTGCCTGTCAGTGCACGGAGAAGAAGAGCAGAAGGTTAAACACTGGTAGGTTAAGAGTCTAGGATTAGTGCCAGCATGCACAAGGTGTGGAGAAAGAAAGCATAAGGGTTACTGGTAGATGTGGTAGCATCTACCAGTTTAGTGTCCATAGTTGTAAAGGAAAAGAAATGTAACACTGCCTGCAAAGGTGGCCTGATGATGTTTAAGCTATAACAAGTAAAAGAGTAGCTATTTGCCTACCTGGTCTTTGGACTGCCTAGGAGTGAGGCATTGCTTGGATGTGGTCTCATCTACCCCTCTACTCCTATTCTTATTCTATATGGTTATGCAAGCTTGAGACTCAGTCAAGATGATGTCATGGTCAAGACAACTCAAAGCCAATGTTTTTTATGATAAAGCCCATCTTTGTAAGGGCACTAACCTAATGTAGAAACTCCATGTGATGCAAGGTCTTATTGCAAGAATCTACAGATGTTATACCTGCAGGTTGCATAGGTGTATGCTGCTGGCTTCCCTTATCATATTGACAGTTGTTATTTATTAGTTGTTCCTTCTTGTCTGCAGGCTTGGAGATGATCCTGTTGAGTATGCTGTGTGGAGAGATGATGTTTAAGCTATAACAAGTAAAAGAGTAGCTATTTGCCTACCTGATCTTCAAACTGCCCAGGAGTGAGGCATTGCTCAGATGTGGTCTCATTCTCCCCTTCACTTTCCTTTATTTATAACTGTGTGGTCATGCTAACTCAGGACTTGGTCAAGACAGGACCCAATTAAGACAATCTGAAAGATGATTGATATACTTTGTGAAGATAAGACCATGTGACTCAAAATATTATTGCAACATTCAAGATGATGTTATATCTGCAGATATCATAGGCATATGCTGCCAGATTCCCTTATCATATTTGATGTTCTATCTATTAGTGTTTCTCCTTGCTTGTGGGCTTGAAGAAGATCCTGTTGGGTTAACTGTGTGTATAGCCCCAGAATGGGGTGGCATCCCTGACCAGCTTTTAAGGTTGGCAATCTGGAGATAGCCATGTGATTACCCAAGACCTGGACTCCTTACCCCAAGGGTTGACCACAATTATGCCAGTCTTATAGGTGCTGGTATTAGGAGGAAGCATGCATGGTGCAATAGTCTGTTGCAGTACTGATGATGCAATGGTTCATCAAGGAGTATAAAGATCATCCTCCCCTTATTCCCAATTCCCTTTCTGCTGTCCAGCAATCTCTTCTCCAGATGTTTTCAAGGATTCAGTCATTGATGCCAGATCACCCAATAGGTTATGGTGATGGAAGATAGGTAGGGTTGTATTAGTGTTTCTCTGGTCACTCAACACATCCCTAGTATTACCCAGACTATTGCACTGAGTATGCTTCCTCCTAATATTAGGACCTATAATGCTGGCATAATCATAGACAAGCCTTAGGGCAAGAATTCT
>JBBPJS010001348.1:0-11201 GCA_038088835.1 Singerocomus rubriflavus
CATCGAGCCCGTTCTAGAAGCTGCAAGGAAGGCCAAAGAAAATGGCAGCACCAGATTTTGCATGGGTGCCGCATGGAGAGACCTTTCCGGTCGAAAGCGGGGATTCGAGAAAATCTTGAAAATGGTCCGGGAAGTTCGCGCAATGGGGATGGAGGTCTGCACGACACTTGGCATGCTATCCCCGGAACAGGCTAAACAGCTCAAGGAAGCGTGCGCTTTTGACCACTCTTTCGCGCCTTAATGTCTTGTTAAAAACCTGTACAGTGGACTTACCGCCTACAATCACAATCTTGACACTTCGCGAGAATTTTATCCCAAGGTATGATTTCTTTCGACCTTCAAGGATGCGATGGAACGTAACTCCTGTACAGATCATCACTACGCGATCATACAGCGAACGGCTAGGTACCATCGACGCTGTGCGCGAAGCTGGGATTAGTGTTTGCTCTGGTGGTATTTTGGGTCTTGGGGAGTCTGATCGGGACAGAGTTGGACTAATCCACGAGGTTTCAAAGTGAGGACCGGCATTCTGGTGGATGACATGTATGCTACTTACCCATCTACATTTCAGCATGCCCGAACACCCAGAATCTTTTCCGGTGAACGCCCTGGTGCCCATTCCGGGAACTCCGTTGGAGAATAATGTGGTGCGTGCGGTAGCAAGATGGCGGCTGTTGTTAACTTGACCATCTCAGCCGGTCCCATTCCATGCCCTAGTTCGGACAATAGCCACGGCACGAATCGTTCTCCCAGAGACTATAATCAGACTCGCTGCAGGACGTAATGTCCTCAGTGAGTCAGAACAGGCCATGAGTTTCATGGCGGGAGCCAACGCTATTTTCACCGGAGAGAAAATGCTGACAACACCTTGTAAGTCCTCCTCCTTGTGTACTATGAAGGTCTAATTGTGTTCGAATGATCTAGGCTCACCATGGGATGAGGTGCTGTATTTTGCACGTCGAGTATCCTCATTAATTTGATATATCTTCTCACACTTCCAGGACAAAGCTATGATGAGTCGGTGGGGTCTTGAGGGTATGGGAAGCTTTGAGCACGCAAGGCTCGGGTAGGGGGGGGCATCATTCCGATTAGAAGAATTCTAAGACTATTAATTAAAAGGTCAATAGAGTGAATGGTAGAATGACCCAAGACTTTGCCACGTCGGTTCTTGCCGGTGCTCGCGTCAAAGACCATCAGCATCCACTGTCCACGGACAAGACAACATGCAGAAACCAATGCAAGAAGACACAAAGTAAGTCTTGAAATTGCCATGCAGACGGGTCGCTTATGGCCGTCATTATAGTCCATTCGTCTTGAATGACCACAACGCGTGGTATTATCCTTCACAAGGATTCGACCCCGAGACGGAATCACTTAACATCAGTGTCTCGGGTGGAAACTGGGGAAAGAAGACAATGAAGGGGTGCAGATGGGTCCGAAGAGGAAAGATAGCAGCCTGGGGACCCAACATGGATGAGTGGGAGGTGAAGCATGTCCTTTCATCCTCTATGTCTCTTATGTATACACAGGCTGAGGATCGAGCGCGACAACGTATGCGAAATCTATTGCCCACTGAACGACGCTCTCCTTCACCACCAATGTTACCACACCTACGTTCACCATCTCCCCCCCTCGTTGCCCCATATCCACCACCCGTGCCTCAACATTACAGTTTCACCTCCTTCGTGATGGACAACTCCGTAACACATTCTTTCCGGTCAAACCTGCTCGACGAGCTTGAGCATGCGACCAATAGTCTTATTGAAGGAGAAGCCATTTTGAAACGGGCATTTGGAAGGTTATGGCAGGTCATCAACGAAGACGCGGACAAGAGACAGCGGGAGGAGGTAATACCGAAACGGGAGGAAGCTGACGGTAACGTCGGAGAGGACGACCTGGACGGCAGATTTGCACGCTCTCCAGAGTTTGTCTCAAACAGCCACAAACTGTTTCTATCGTGTGCCCACGATGGGCCGCCTGTTCTTGATCCTTCCCATTTTGCCTCTCCTCAGATGCAGCAGGACACTCTGGAGAAGTCGCTGGCAACGCTACGGGAGCTCGAGGACGATGACCGCGAATATGTCGAAAGGCTAGAAGAGATACGAGAGGGCTTGGGAGATGTTCGATACCAGCGCAACACGGTTTGGGAGATGATACGAGAAAAAGCTATAAAAGAGATGCAAGACGCCGCTTTCAATGCCGCTTTGGATTGACAAGACCACCAGTTTGACGGCCCTATACATTGAGTGTCATTTTGTAGTGGTATGGTCGTTGGGCGGCATACGCAGAACGATGGGGATTCGCGCGTGTCAAGTGCTTTCGCGGACAGAGTGCATTACTATAATGACCATGGCATGTATGCGTGCATGAGAGAGCAGTCATAGCGCAAAGGGTCCAATGACCGTACCAGGGCTGGAGAGAGATGTCGTCAAGTCCAAGGAGTCGAGGGTCATACTGACGGTTCTCTGGTGCCAGACTTGACCAGGTCAACTCGAAGGAACATGGGAGGAACTCTAAATTGAGTACGTCGCAGGAAGGTATTGCGTTATATTAACCATCGAGGACACAAGAACGATGCGTGCCAGGTAATAGACGTTGACGAGAGATGGTTAGTTGTCGTCCCTTGATGACACCTCTGGTCGCATGTATCTATAGCAGACGCTCATGACTCCAGTCTTTCTATATGCCCTTTCAACTCATCTTTAGCCAATTCCAACACGAGCTCGACGATCACAACAACAGACGGGAGCGTCTCATCAAGGTCGTATTCTATTTGATGGCACCGCATTGTCCTTTGCTCACTGAGGCTCCATCGACGTAGGCAGGTAGGGATGTAACCAACCTTTCGAAAAAGGTCATCTTCCTCCTGCACCGCATCATGAATGAGGACGCGCAAGATGTCCTAACACACTCAAAGCGCGCGTATGAAAGTGGCATCGAGAAACTTTGCGAGGTCCGCGACATATATGCAACCATCAAGCCAGAAATACAAGGCGATTCCTTCTGGCGCCATCACCAATCCGTCTCACCAGGTCTACAAGAGTAGATACCCCGTCAGCATACACTCTCACCCCTCGAATGATGTCCTTCACTCAGATACATCGAAGCGTTGAGTTTCGCCCATTATCTCGGCCATGGCACCTTGGTCACCTATGGCCAAGCACAGGCCACCTTGTCGGACGACCATGGCATCCCTGTGCGTGGTTGGTGCCTGTTTGATTTGTGTACCCCCCTTAAATCGGCACGTCCACGCCTTAGTACTTCCCATTACCCAAGGAAGACTATTTGCTTGGCCTAGCAGATCTCACCGGAGAGCTTATGAGATTTGCCATCTCTGGCTTTTCGCAAAGGGGGGGACGTGCTCGAGCTGTGCGAGTGTGCAATTTCGTCAGGGACTGTAAATCTGGCACGTGTCTTTCTAGCCCATACAGTATGCTCTGAACTCATGACCCTCAAGACTTGGACAGATTCACGCCTTTCGTCAAGGAACTTCGTAAGAAGCAGGTCGTTACTAACCAGTCGCTGGAGAAAATTGAAAATGGTTTTTGGTTTTGTCCATTTTCTACCCAGATGTAAACTGAAACTGCTGTGTGTAGCTGTGTATGCGATCGTAATCCGAACCTCTGAGTACGATCTGTCGCCAGAAATACTTGATGACATCGTAACCCAGTCAATGTCCAACCGTGGGTACAAGGACAGACGGGATATGGGCAGTGATGACGAGCACGAACATGACGACTAAAGGCGTTCAAGTCACCCGGTCCTTTCATGCTTCAGATGCGACCCTCGGCGCTGCACATTCACTTCTTTCACGTACATAGTTATATCATACATCATGTGTTGGGAAAGCATATGCGGAAGAGTCTTCTGTCTATAGAATATTCTAGCTGTAGGTCCTACCATGATAATTACTCAGCGTCTAGAGCGGGTTCCTCGTCGCGGCATTACACGCGCAATGACCGCATCCTCGTCACTGTTGGTACCCTCGTCAATGAGCCGACCTGCGTACGAATATTCTTCGAACTGATAGTAGCGTGGTTGACATCGTCGTGGGCGCGTCTTTTCTTTCGCCGCTCTGATGGCAGTCTGTTTTTTCCAGGACCTGAGAATGTCGGCTATGAACCAGCTATATGGAATAGTAGGCGGGCACGAACTCTAGTCGTCTGTTCCATTCAATTGTTCTGTATCCTTTTTCTTGCCATTCTGGACGTCCATTTTTTGCTAGCGCTTGAAGGTGGAGCCGCACAACATTGTCCACGGAAAAGTTGGGCAGCAAAGGCTTTCGGGTGGATAATCTCGATCGACATACGGCACAGGTGGGTTCGTATTTCTGAAGGGGGGCCCATTATGATCATGAAAGACGTTGTATTCAGGATGTAGCACCTACGTTCCGTGCTAGCCACCCATAGCCACACTCGCCACAACATGTATGTCCACACGGATTTGCTACTTGCGCACCAACACTAGATGCTCGGAATCACGATCTTCAGACATGCAGCTAGATCTCAAGTATGTTCGACCTACAACAAATCACAACAACTTTTGCAAATAGTGTCTCAAAGCTGGAGATTAAACTTTACAGGGAATAGACGTACATGGGGCAAGTGAGCTCAGTCTCATATCCCGCTAAGACGGTCCGTATGTCCTCCTGTGGCTCAGCTTTCCGCTTACCTTTATTGTTCACGGATGGTGATCCTGGTAGCTGTATAGAATGCCCGTGAACTTGATCCGAGCTTCTTGTGCTCTCTATCCCCAAACACGTGAGTGCCCTGAAGAAGGCTGCGGGTAGCACCATCTATGTGGACGAAAATCCGCAAGATGTACTTTGTAGTAAAAGACGGACACACCACCTTGAGAAGCGTCCAAAGCTGTTTTCATATACGTTGACCAAGTTCAAGTACCATCAGCGGGATTGAACAACGACGCACCTTTACCAGCCGTTGAATGGCCACCTTTGTATATTCCTTAGTACTGCATAGTCACGACATGGTACACAGTGGACAAACCGAGTTCCGTGAGAGATAATGGCTCGGGGCCTGGAACTGTATGATGACACTTTTGAATGACTTTGAAGCTTTCCTTACCTCGAGGCATTTCGCTGAGTGCGCGAGCTTCTAGTGCGTCCACAGCGGCGAGGAAGGAGGGATCTATGTATTCGGTACTATTTGACCTGGTAGATGGTACCGGACTCGCCGCGGCAGACGACATGACGTTTCCGGGGACGTCGAAGGGGACAGAAACATGAGGAGTGCTCAATGTCGGCGCTTGGAGTCCAGGAATATTATCAAAGTCAAGACCATCGAAATCGTTGGGGAAGCTCTCCTCATCTTCGAGGTCTGCCATCGTCGTGTGGTTTTCGTGGTCGAGTGCAAGCGAAACAAGAGGTTTGGCCCGAGTCTAGTGTGATGTTCGAAACTGGTCACGTGACTTCATCACTGACGTACCGTCAGGTTGAACGTGTGGAATCTGTCGAGTTTGCGTCGATTGATGAATTCAACAAGGGTCAAACTGCGGGTTTTTATCCTGACGTATTGTTTAAATGTCTTTAGGTATGTGGACGGGGAACGATGATCACTTTCGAAATCCCAGAGGAAGCCCCTGGTCAATCGGTGTCGGCCAATATTAAGCTCATGATGGACGCTCTCACCCATGTTCTTCGAGCGAGCGCAATGGCGACGAGGATTCGCAGAGCGCTCCACTGAGAATCAGACTCCCTTCTCAGCAGTCGTGCTATTCTTGCCTCTTTGAAACGCCTATGCTTGGTTATTTTCTTCTTGTTACACGCCATGTCCGTCACTCCGCGGATTATGCACACAGTTTCAGTGATACGCGTCTGCAGACTTCTTGATTGCCCGACATGTAGGGAATGTGGACTGGGCCGTCAAATGTCTATCATTTTCTTCAGCTCACGGGGATTGCCGGTGCCGATGGGAGTGTGTGCGTTCTCTCCCCGTGTCAGCTGACCCGTCGACGCCTGCGATGCTTATCCATATCTTTTCTGGCGTGGCATATCAGATGACCCGCCGGGACGAATGTGGGCAGGGAAACTCCACTCTTTCTCCTCGCGGTGTCTACTTGACTACCAGGACCACCTTGCTATCCGTTGGCGGGATATCCAAAGAGGGAATCCAAGAAAATGCATTTATAACCCACACCGCCCTGTCGCTCAGTTTGTACTTCTTCTCACATAGGAGGGGATAAGTGGGACACAGATTCTGTGAGGAACGCTGAAGCTTGATGATCCTGGTTAAAAGTCCAAATAGGGTGCGAAGCGACGGTATTCTGGTTCCACGTCAGTACTACCCTTTGCTCTGAGAGAGCCGATAGCATGGAACAGTGGGAATTGAGACAATCTGTACGTGGAAAATACAGCTGACGTTCTCGGCACGATTACACCGTGTTTCACTAGGTTTGACCCTGCGACAGGGTACGTTCTCAGGGTATGTTGGAGGAGGGCAAAAGATTCGGCTCGAGTATCATTAGAAGTGGGCGGAAGTACAGCAACGGTGTATGCGTAAGGCCATGCAATGTATGGAAGTACAGAAGAGAGAACACGTGCTAATAAATCAGAGCGACGGGAGAATACTCATTAAACACTAGACTGAGACTCCGATTGCGGATGAGGAAAAGCGTGCCTGCGACACGTCACCATTTTGAGAGTCGTCTGGGGCAGACTCTCGCCCTACCCCCGAGGAAAGAAGGGACCCGATCGCCATGGACGCTCTGGATCTTGGTGAATACTCTTCAGAATCGCTGCGTGAGGAGTAAGGACTTGGGGGAAGATCACGTGATGACGGATGTGAGGAGCATGCATCATGATGTGACGATGGTGCAGGGGAGCGAGAGAAACGCTGTCGTTTACGGGGTGGTTGTGGTTGATGGGGTAGTTCCCTTGGTGAAGGCGCAGACTTGAGGGAGGATTCATGTCCATTGGACAACTCGACGGTATGGCGTTGGGTGTTGATATGGGGTGACGACAGGGCGTGTTGCTGAAGAGGTGCAGTAGGGAGGATCTTGGCGTCGGTGGAGTACAGGTCAAGGAATGTCCTATGCAGCGAAGCTATGGCAGCTATGCGCTGTTTGTGTATGAGCATGGTGGTGACTATCGTGAAGGAGGATGGCACCTGGTCCTCTGCACTCTTGGCATTCAACATGGCGATCAGCATGTCACGGTCGCCGTCGCCTTTGGACCTGTATGCCCCAAGGATCTCTCGTAGGCTTGGGGGGGGAGGCTGCAAGGCAAGATGAGGGGTACATTGGAAAAGGGGGAAAAAGAAGTGCTGACCTGCTCGAGGATGTGCCATGTGGACATGACGAGCCTCTTGTGGTCGAGGGACGGGTGGGAGGGGAGATGGGGGTACTCTGCTGGATTCATCGAGTCTTGGAGGCGGTGGATGGGATGTGTACCATGCGCAGAGTTTTTGTAGGACAGCCAAGTCCAACATTCTATCTTTGAGTAGCCCAGGGGCAGTATAATTAGAATGCCAAGCCAAGGTGAGGCTGAATACGCTCAGTTCTATATTTGCGCTCTTGCGACACGTTACGCGGCATGCGGTTCCGCCCTCCACCACGACGAGGACGGGGGCGATAGTAGCAGCGACGGTGGCCACGCTCGTCGTCGAGCCCGCTGAGCAGGAGCGACGGACTTGGGGAGGGGCGGCTGAGGACCGTTGGGAGCTAAATTTGTGCCTGTTACACAGCAGGCTTGGCAGGAAAACACTATTTTTATCCGTGGCTAATCGAGGTAATTGCTTCATTTTGGTCCGGATCCTGAGTTGACTTGTCCATATTTAGCATTAACGGCGCGGTTGGCCAATCAAATCGCCGGCCACTCTATTTCTGACCCACATAATATATTCAGATGGCAGTCTTACTATATTTGGTATTTGTCGTCGTTGCCAGGTTCACGGCGGAGCCGTCTCTCCCCGCCATGCATCCCCCCGCCTGCAAACCACACCTGCCCCGTCCCTTCCCCAAGTACGCATGGCGCGACCACTCCACTAGCCCAGCCTTGTTCTACTTCACCAACCACCATGAGGCCAACGTCTGTCTCGCCTCCCTTCCTCACGGTCCCATCGGTTTCGACCTCGAGTGGCGCCCAAATTTCCGCAAGGGCGAGCCAGAGAACCGCGTCGCCCTCGTCCAGCTCGCAACAGCAAACACTGTCGTCCTTCTCCACATCCACCACATGACACGTACACGTCTTCGTTTCTCCCACCACATCCCCTCACTGACTCGCCCCCAGAGTTTCCGAGCCAACTCGCAGAGTTGCTCTACTCCCCGTCCTGGATCAAGGCTGGTGTCAACATCCAGCGTGCGTAATCCCCCCCTTTATGCAGCCCTGTGGCTTCCCATTTCCCCAGATGACTGCGCAAAATTATACCATGACTATGGTGTATCTGTTGGCAATTGCGTCGAACTTTCCCTTCTCGCACGCACCGTCGATAATGCTCGGTGGAAGGGAAAGTATACTAGTCTGCTTGGCTTGGCCCGACTGGTCGAGACATATGAACGAGCCTCTTTGTCAAAGGGCAAAGTGCAGCGTAGCAACTGGGAAAACTATCTCACTGCGTCACAACAAGAATGCAAGTCGGGCAACTCACTCGTTTCAACGTGACATGTTGCTCACAATAGCACTTTTGATCGCTCTTCTCAGACGCGGCAAATGACGCGCACGCAGGATATCTCGTCTTTTGTCGCCTTCTCAACATGGCCCGCGCAATGAATCCCGTTCCGCCTTCTACCTACTACTCCTTCAGCCTCATCGGTGGTCATCTACGTGATAGCTCAGGCATTTTCCCTTGGCACGCACACAACCCATTTTATGACCCAGGACCACCTCCGCCTCCAAAACCCAAGAACCCCGACAAGGATACACATGGATGCCCGGACTTGGTCCCTGTCACTACAAGCGAGCTCCAGTATAGCCCCTGAGAGTTCGCCTTGTCGTCTTCTCTAGCGCCAGCATCTTCCATCCCTCAGTCATCTACACGGTAACATCAGGCCGGGAACTACATAACAACCCGCTCTTCCAATCCAAGCTAGGTCGGCGTCATCCGGCACAGCATAGTAAGCATCCGATCTGGACGGACATGGAGCTGCAGCGGCCGACTGCAGCGAGTCTCTGTTGTCAGCAAGAGCGCACTATTCGCATACAACCCCCTCGGCGTGCTTCTTGAACCTTGTCCCATCCAAATTCGTAAACTTGTTCTCGCGATGGTGGAGCTTTTCTTCATCCAAGATTTCCTGCCCATATTCCTTCCCCTCCCATTGGAATAAACCTTGTAAAGCATCATCGTCGCTATCATTAATTCTAGCATCTAGCTTATATAACCGCGGAGTATGTCTAGCAAGCACTATCATTTACCCAAACATCAGCGGCACCTAAAAAAAGGATATCAAGTCAAGACTCGTAGTGAAACATCTGTGCATTGTAGTTGCACACCTCCTGGGATATCACCCTCTGTCCACCACTGCGCGGTCCAGAGATACCCACTGTACGGAGTTAGTCCCCGACAAATAGATCTTGATGAATGTCACTTACTCATAGGTCACCTCTTCACCAGCAGTGTATGCAACGCTTGACTCCCAGGCTGTCACCCCACTACAGGTCCCCGTGGTCGTCGTCGTAGGAGAGGCTACGCTACTGGTCGACGTGGTCGTACTAGCAGCTGAAGAGGTGGTTGTCGGCGATGTCGATGACCCCGCACAAGCGCTAACTATGTTCTGATAAAAGTGAATCCAAGGCGGGCGATCGATGAACGTACTTGCGCTCCACCCATTCGAGCTACCACTGCTGGGAACGGCGTTGGTCCAGTAGGCTGCCTGTGTGGTTTCTGAGTGGATGGTCTCTCCGAGGGGCACAGATTACGTACCTCCCAGATGTAACCTCCGTGTGATACCTCTTCTCCAGCAGTGTATGCTTGTCCCGACACGTACGCGGCCGCTGAACAAGCCGGGTAGGTGAACCCACTAGAACCCGTAGCACTTAAAGCCTGCTTGATCGCGAGGTCGTATCTATTATTGGCTATAACACCGAGAATTAACCTGTGTGAAACATCAAGTATCTCAGACGTACCATATGCCTGGGAAGCATCCCATAGCATGACACCGCCGAACGAAGGGAAGCTTTCTCTCATTTGAACAGCAATGCTGCTGAGATTCTCGATGGGCACATATCCCACGCCTGCAGCAGTGCTTGAAGCGGGGGCACCAACGTATATCTTCACCTGGTGAATATGTCAGTCAGCAAAAAGTCGATTCAAGGGCGGGGACTCGATAGCACATTTGCGTTTGGGCTAGTCTGCCGCGCCCACATGTCCCTGGTGGGAGTTCACCATGCAAATTAGGATCCTCGTGTCGTGCGCTCACCAGACACCAAAATCCCAGTCCTGATCGAGAGATCAGTGGGTAAGACATCTAATAATTCCAAAATGAACTTGCCGATACGATTTCATAGTTTTGCAGGCCACACACATTATTATCTGGCGGGGATTAAGTCCAGAGCTCTGAGAAGTCCATTCTGCTTACAAAACTGGACGTAAATTGCATCAAACCCGACTTGATCGATTACGCTACCCAGGTTAGCATCCGGAAACGGGCACTGCGGTGCACCTTGAAAAGTTTGAGTCGAGTGTACTCTCAACTTGCGAGAAAAACACCTGTGATATAGTACCTGTGCAATATGAGTTATCATGTCCACGGATCAAAATCCAAGCGCACTCACGGTTTGCTGGCTCCTGATGCCAGTGAGCGGATTTCCGTGACGAAAGCCGCATAGCCCGTAGATCCACCCCCTTCGATATCAAGGTCCACCCTGTAACCGCTGATTGAGTGGTCCAGAACTCGCTGCACGAATCCACTTGCCCATCTAGCACTGCATTACCAAAGGGCCGTGTAGTGCTGCTCCCACCCAAAAACAGGTTCCAAACTTCAAGTCGTGTCCTTAGACAGCATTAGACAAGTGTGCAAGAAAATGACTCACTACTCTGTGCAAAGGTCTGTGCCTCTGTGTCGTTGGTGAAACCGACGCCACCGCCCGCACCTCCTAGGGAGATGGTCACGACCTTGCCTTGAGATTGACAGTATTCAATGTCCGCAGCCAAGGCAGAACAGTCGGCAAGATCTGTTCCCGGGAAAGTAGCATTATCGGTCGGGTTGCATGTCTAGCCAAACAGTCAATATGCAACTACGGAGGGGGG
>JBBPJS010001349.1:0-11193 GCA_038088835.1 Singerocomus rubriflavus
AGTGATTTCGTCCCTCGCGTAGAGGTTGAGATGCTTCCGATCACGGACAGCACGGCAGCATTGCTCGTGGTTTCGTTCGCTACCACCATGCTCACAACTGCGCAAGGTGATGACGCGGAAACGGAGATGCTGTACAACATGCTTCTGGACGTTAGCATGGCTTATCCGGAGCTTCTGTCAATGATGTGCGACAATTTCATTGTTTAACATTAAACTTGTTTGACTCAATACTTGGGACCGTAGCTATGACATACTACAGGACAGGATTAAGGAGACATTTGCTGTCTCGGGCAACGCATCGATCATCAGGGCTGTGTCAAACATTTTCCGCCTCTCGCAGGATCCTCTACGGGCTCTGACGGTGCAAGGGGGATCGGTGTCCACTCTGAGCACTGTCGACGAAGGGAGTGGAGCACAAGGACTGAAGAAACGACTGGAAGAACTGAGCATGGAAGGACTCGCAACGAGCTTCCAGTTTTTAGCGCCCAACAGGAGTCAGTGGAGTAGAATTGCTGCATGGATTTCAGAGCTAGTGCTCAAAATTGTTGGTTTGGAATGATGTTTGGAACTAGCATGTACAATATCGTTTGCAATATACTCTTCCCTCTTCTCATCCTCATCGACATCCCCATTAGCGTTGTGTCTCAAGTTCCACGCCTGGTCTTCGAGCAAACTTGTTTCCCCTTGTCTTGTCTTGAGAATTCCGTCTAATCAATATTCCCACAGTTGTATTTGTTCCGACCCCGCATCCTGTGTAGGGACTCTCTTTCCACTTATCCCAGATGTCCTTAGACCACCGTCCCGCTACCCCAGACTCTCCCTCGGCTTACAATCTTTACCATGCTACTAGTACCATCGACGACCTCACACTCGCCTTGACCAACTTCTCCAGGGTGCCCTCCCCTGAGCCTCAGAAGCAGCCCTGTTGCTGTTGTGGAGGCGAAGAATGCGATGCTACAAAGGCATGGATTGCTCTCAAGTCCAAACTTGAGAGTAGGCTTGTTCTTAGTGCAGGTGAGTCTGAATGGCTGAGCAGGCATCAACAGTATGCCAATCCGTGACCAGAGGTCGGCTCTGCGTTGTTGCAGCGCCATGAGGCGTATGTGCGCAGGCACGAGGATCGCCTTGCACGCACGCACCGCGACGCTGCGTCCTCACCCCCAGCACAGTCAAGCAGTTCCTTGCTACGCAAAGCTACGCAAGATAGCGCGCTTCGAGCCACAGATACGGACCAGGCCGAAGTGGACACGCAAGTGACCGAGCTGTTGAAGAAGCACGCAGTGCTCGAGAAGGTGAGTCTTTCACGTTCATCTATGGATCCGCAGGTCATTCTGACAGCTCTCGCACAGCGGCTCACACAGGCACTTTTGAACAACGAAGTTGCCGAGGCGTCAAATAAGACATTACTACATGATTTGGAGGAAGCACGCGGTACAATCTCGAGATTAAGTGCTCACCATGCGCGTACCATAGGGTTGGACACCAGGCTATCCGCTGTCCTCCAGGAAAATGACGATATTAGACAAGAGCGTGACAGCCAGACTCAACGGGCAAAGCTGGCAGAAACGCGTCTGGCTTCCCTCAAGAACCGCACAGGTATATAATTCTCAGTAACATTGAGATGAATGCCAACTTGGAATTTCATCTAGAAAGGTTACAGGCTGAAGTCCGGCGATTGCAGGATGACCTCGAGATCAGACGATTACAACGTCTAGAGTCCTCGGAATCACTCTTACAGGGCGTACGTTCCAAGCTAGAGGGTCTTCAGATCTCTGTGTGTCTTCCAGTGGTCCACTTGGTGTCATGTTACTCATTTCCGGCATTTAGCACGTCGCCAAGTCCGCTGCGGAAGAGGACCCGGAAATCATCAAAGTCATCGAGTCCTTGGTGGTAGACAATGAGATGCTGAAAGCGGACAATGAGGAGTTGCATAAAATATTGACAGAATCGCGTGAGGACTTGCAGGCGTTGCAGAGGGAATTGGGGGAGCAGAGCATCGCGCCACCTATATGTGGTAAATTTTTTGCACATGTCTTCGGAGTGTCAGTGTTGACTAGTCAACTAGTCGAGACTCCATCACAACACTCTGGAATGTCGAGTGGCCCATCTTCCTTTGCCAAAGATTCGGTAAGAAACATGGTCCTAGTAATCTGTTGCCTGACAAGAATCGAAGGTTTTTAGTTCCACAAGACGTCCATCCAGCGTCGAGTCAAGATCCCACCGTGAATATGTAAGTGATTCTCATTTACTCTTTGTCTAGCTCACTCATTACTAGGAGCCGCTAACGCCCGAGACTGGTCGTAGACCACTCTCCCCAGTAGACTCCTTATTGACCCCCGCGGCGAGATGTACCAGCTCTGTTTATCCTCAACTCCGATGCCCGCCGTTACACCAAGACCTCGACATGGATAATGAACCAGAATATGATCAAGGATTACTGCGCCCGGATCAAGCAACGAAGTCCGTGCAGACCAGCAAATGGTCTAGATTATATGGTGTCCACCAAGCGTCACCACCTCTCATAGATCAGTCGTCTATATCCCCTCATGACGGACATTCGGATTGCTCGTCGCTGCTTGATGGTATTGGTTCGCCAATGTCCAGCCTTTTAGAGCGCATGCATTCCCTCCTCCATCGCATGTCACAAGCTGATGCCCTTACGCTCACGAATCGCCTCAAACGTCAGCACTTACGTGGTGCAGATATCAAGCACCTTTCCCGAACAACCGTCGGTAATATTCTATCGGACGTCTCGCATCTGCGGGCGCAACATCGTGTATGGCTCGAAGATGACAAGATAACGACGTCGTGCACCCGGAAGGACCTTCGAGGGCTATTCAAGCTATTTAAGGAGGCACTCGAGGAAATGGGTCAAATGCGTGTCACTTTGAATGATGTTATACTTGAGCCAACTGCTGCTCGTAAAATCAGCGAGACAGCCCTTGATCCAGTGAAAGTAGAGGCAATGGAAAAGGAGAGAAAGGTAATTGGCGTTGGTCTAGGAGCAAGTTGGATGGCCCCACTCTCGAAGTTGTTCAGTTCATCGTCGCATGACACGAGCTTGCTTCCTTCAATGACGCGAACACCTCCATGGTCAACTAGTAGCAGCCATGGGAACACCCGTGTTTCACGTCCAGTGCCCAAGACCGGCCCTGCACTCGCGGCCTCTGCCACCACAGTTAACGTTGAATTCTCTGGGACAGGTTCTGGCAAATCGACGACTAGTGTATTCTCTGCACACCCGGATAACGAAGAGGTGCATGGGAATCTCCCCAGCCTACATGCTCTGTCCCATCCGCCTCCGTCAACACAAGTCAACGTCCGTAAGGTGATGGGTATCTTTGCGGGTGCACCGCACCAAGACGATACATCAGATCCATGGGTTGTCCTGCCTCGCGCACCCCGTCGTGTGCAGTCTGCGTTTCTAACAGCGGAAGCTGTGGACACTGGTACTGCTACCATAGGTAGATCCACGGCCAGAGCACGAAAACCATTTCGGCTGTCAAGAGACATGGATGCAATCCTAGATGCTCCCTCTGTTTCTAGCCGGAGCATGGAAGATTCAAAGTTAGACGATGTCCCTGGTTCCTTACTTGAACGTGCCCTCCGACGACGTGGTCTCTCGGATTCTTCTATTCACTCGACGTTTACGAATCAAGGTGGGGGTGGAGATGAGAGCGCTGTTCGTCTCCCCGAATTAGTTGGACCTTGGTTAGAACGTACCTCGGTATTGCGAACGCTAAGCCGAACGGTGCAAAACTTCAAACAAGCTGCGTCTCACACAATCTCCGGAGTTACTCACGTTTCTACTTCTACGCCACCACAAGCTTCGACAACTGACTCTGCTCCCGGACTGTCCTATTTCGATCCTCCCGTCTCTAGCGAGAACTTGAACATCCCGCCTTCACACGTACCCCGAGCCTCCTCTCCAGCGCTTACCTCCTTAATTCCGAGCTTGACGTCCTGGACGGTAGCTGGAGTCGCTCTCGATTCTACACATCCCCGTAACTTCCATGGCAGTCTCCGCGAGGATGCTGGCGTTCCGCGACTGTTCGGACGGGAGAGCCAAGGCCGGGATATATAGCTGAGGGCATCGACCACTACACTGTTCTAACCTTTCTTCCGAGTTCAGGAGCACACCATATATTGGGTCAACTTGGATTTTGATTCTTATTCGCTCGTTTGCGTTCGTTCATTTGTATTGTTATTGGTTAGATACATCTGATGAATGCTGAAAGTATTAGCTGACGGACTCGATTACATTCCTTGTTCGTGCCAAAGTCATCCCTTCCACACCTCACCAATCTTACAAAAGTCAAGGAGTCATATTTATTTTCTGGAGGGTGAAGTGCATCTGACCGCGCTGGAAGTGCCACGTTAAGGTGGTGTGGGTCGTTGAGTGGTCGCTGTACAGACCCTCGCTTAAATGTGACAGGTAGTTACTAATATACAATATTCACTGAGACAAACTTACATGGACGATGTCGCAACATACACAAGCTGTCTACGTCTACGACAATCATCGTCGGTCTCTATCCTGAAACCTTGATCAGCCATCGTATCCCGGAGGAAGATCTGCATAGGTTGCGATTCCAATCGCTGAGGAAGTACTTGAAGATGTATACTCGGCTATGGAGGCATCTTGATCAACATGTAGAAGCGGCCATGAACGCGAATAACACAAACGTAGATGTTCATCATCCTCCACCGACTGCCTCCTCATAAATATTGCCCTCTCTCGAGTCTTCTCCAACATACTCACAAACCTGAACATCCCCGTATTGATGAATCTGACTTCGAGCGTAGTTCCATCCGTCAAATCACCTTCAGGCGTTGGTTTCACCCCGATTGTAAGGTAGTTTGCCCCGAACACGGGCTGCTCAAACTTGGAGGAGAGAATCGAAGGCAAGGGTATCGTCAGCGACTTGAACGACGACTTGCCATCAGGGTTAGTCCAGATGAGCTGTTCCCCAGGGGGGCGACCGTTAAGATGTATCTGACTAGTACGTGTGCCAGCGCATACCCGTCTATCTGTGAGAGCCATGGTGCCGGTTGCCTCGAGCTTCTTGGTCCCACCAGAAGATGACGGGACGATTGGGACGATGAGATGACATTTCACGTTGTCGACGGTCTCGATGAGGCTTTCATCTTGCAGAAGCAAGGGTCTGCCATCGACCATCGTCACCCAATTAAGTGCCATGAAGTCAAAGTCTCAAAGGACTGACACACACACGATGGCCCTACTTTTATGGTGGCCTCTGGGGGGTCTCTGGGGGAGAGGTGTTGATCTATGCAAGAGACTAAAACTCAGGGCTACCTAGCGCAATGGTAGCGCGTTTGGCTTCGATCGCCCAGCGGTACCAAAAGGTTGCAGGTTCGAGTCCTGCGGTGGTCATTTTTCTTTTCCAAACTGCCAAGTAACACAGTACATGTGGTCAAACATCTAGCTTGAATTATCTTCTATGAAACTCGCAAGGTATGTCCCCAATTGCTATACCCTCACCAGCTACTAACCTCATGACCTTTTCTTGTTCGTCATTGTTGACAAGCACACAATGTTCCTCCGTGACCGTGTCTTTGAAGTGGTATTTCTGACACACTCCTTCACCGGGGGGATGCGGAAACAGTTCATCGTCCTCAGGTTCCGAGGGGTCCATAAGGAATGGGTGATATAACGCACTACGTGGGGTAATGCGGCGATGAGACTCCGGTTCCATTAGTTGTTTCAGCAGTGAAAGTGCGTTTTCCACATCGACTTGGTGCGATTCTTCCGTAGGAGGTGGGATCGCATGTGTTGGCGTAGAAGAACGCGATGATGATGGGTTCTCATTACGCCGAGAAAACGACGAGCACGCAGATAAGGACGATGTCGGGGGGCGACCAGGCATAGCTTGTACTTCGCGCATGTTGTATGGGTAGTAACGAATGTCCGCGCACGGCATCTGCATCAATTGAGGGTTTTGTTTCTCGACAAATTCTCGCCAACTGATGCCCTCGAGAGTCAAGGATGGTACGTTTGTCGCGAACGTGCGACCTGAAAGGTAGCATTAGAGAAAATCATTTAGAACGGAAGCGCGCGAACTGTGTAGGATAGCTGCCTTCTCCATCTTCTGCCGGCCAATAATAGTGGCAATTTCCATTAGAGCTTCGATATCATCGCTGGATTGAAACAAAGGGAATTTCTTTGTCAAAAAGAAAAGCAAAATTGTCCCGGCGGCCCAAACATCAATTGCTTTCACCACGGATCAGACCACAAGTTTGACTTCAAACGCAAATAAGCCCACCTCCAGTTTGTGATCCACATTTTAACAGAACTTCTGGAGCCCGGAATCCCCGCGTACCCGCTCGATTCGCCTTTGAATGCGGCCTACAGACCACTGAGATGGACCAAGCTAGTAGCTTAACACGTTGAAGACAAACCGAGTGTCTTTCTCAGGATATCCAACTTTATCGCTTGTCCACAGGCTTTTATGTCGAGCCTCCTTTTGCATCTTCTTGAGGTGTTCCGCATCATACTCCTCTCTTGATCTCATCTTTCCATGAGGGAATTCTCGTGATGGGGGGGTATGGAGACATGCCCCGTGCACTTGCGTTGACGAGTCCATTCGCTGACGCCTGAGAATGAACACCGTATGGCAAAAGACATTATCTAAAACATACACTAGCTAGTCCAAAGTCGCATAAGGTACCGGTCCCGGTCTGAGGGTCAAAGAGAAAATTGGCGGGTTTGACATCACGATGAATGACGCCTCGAGCATGAACGTCGCGCAGGGCCCGAAACATACACCGGAAATATGCCTTTATGCCTGCCATTGAGAGACCCATAAAAAAGTCCTAGGAGGAGTTAAAAGTGATGTGATAAAGGGAGTGACCGACACGTACACGAAAATCTTCATTGCGGTTGTAGGGCATGATTACGACTACTTGGTCTCGATTGCGGAAGGCAGTGATTAGCTGGCACGTATGCCGAGTTCCTCTGCAGTCTTCCATAATGGATATTTCGTTTCGTATACGTTCGGGATTGCTCGTCACGTAGATACGTTTAATGGCAACAAAGACTTTACTCCCCTTGGGGTATTGCACAGTTTGATGGTGTGCTGATGATGAAGGGGGATGATAGCCATACCATGGAGTATTATCCCATTTGGTATGGTACCAAAGGTCGATGGCTTTGTACACAGAAGAGAAAGTCCCCGTACCGAGGCGGTCCAGAATTTTGTAGTCGTGCAATAGTTGAGGTACGGCTGCCAGCAAACTGGCAATTTCCAGTTGGATCTCTTCCCGTTCTTCTGCTGGCTTGAGATGTATAGTCATCTCCTCATCTGTCTCCTTTGGCGCGTCTCCATTGTCGCGGTCGCGGTCTTCGTCATCATAACACTCGAGGTCGCACATATCCCGCGGACAGTCCATTGAATTCGGTTCGTCGTCGCTCTCGTCAAGATCAACCGTCACAGGCGGTTCATCTGGGTTTGACCTTGACTTTGTAGCTGATAGCGACCGATTATACAGATGGGCAAGGTGGTTGTGATAGTCAGCCATCTCTTGGCGACTACAACTATCACCGCCATCCTCAGAGGTTCCGGTGAGGTTTCGAATACCGTTCACTTTCTTTGCAGACAAATACTCTCTGTGATATGCCCTGTTCCGCGGATCTGAGGAGCCAACCTCGAGGGGGTTGGAAGAGTGTTGGGAGAGTAGCATGGCAGTGGCCCAGGTTATAAGGAGGGCGGGTCGAGGGAAGTAGTCCTGGTGGAGGAGACAAACGTCTCAATCACGGCCAGTGTTCGTTTACCGTCGTGTATGAGCGGAACAAGCACTAGCTGGACGAGCTGCGACTCGGACTCGCGTGACGCGTTTGACTCGGGTATCGTCACGTGCGCGAAGATCCAAGTATCCAATGCACGTGTTGTTACGACCTGTCACGCCCGGCAGAGGAAGCCGATTTGAGTACCCGCAACTCCGCTCTGTCATGCCGAACGTCCTGGAGAAAAGAGGGTCGTTTGGTCAAGACTGACGTGCCAGCTGTGTATGGAGTTCTCGAGTTCTGGACGAGAAGGCGTGTTTCAGGTCACTTGCCGAATGCACGAGTGGAGTACAAGCCTGTATCACTAGTCTCTTCTCTCCAACTCTCGAGTCCTAATATTTGGAAAGCGTTCCAGCGGACGGATCATTCAGGATCATGACCGGAGTTTTCCTACAGCCTGATGCACCAAAGTCATGTCCAAGTACAGTACGCTTAGGAGGCATCCCATTGAAAATTTGAATTAAATTAAAAAAAATGACCACCGCAGGACTCGAACCTGCAACCTTTTGGTACCGCTGGGCAATCGAAGCCAAACGCGCTACCATTGCGCTAGGTAGCCATTAACAACGAGAATGTCAGACATTACAAGACATGAGTGCACTCTTTGTAACTGTATATTGGGCGAGTTCCCTGCAACTACTAGGATTTAGAGAGTGCTCATGTCGTTGGCGGCGTGAAAGCAATTACCTTCATGAACTCCCTAGAAATTTTCACCATCCGGTTCACAAACCTACTCCAACGTCTGCTCCTCTCACAGATTGCACTTTTCGTCGTACTCTCGCTTCTCCTTCTCACTGCGCTTGTCCGCACCCCAACTGCCAAAAGGCTTTCGTTCAGGAATACGTCATCCATCATGGTCCTGGACAATCTCGGTTCGTTCTTTCCTTGGAATTGGGGAGGTGGCCAATCGAATACCACACCATCGCATGAGACGAAAAAGCTGAGAAAGAAGCACGTTCGTACTCACAGCGAACAGCTGGAGATGAATGGATTTGCCAGACCAGGTACACCAAGTCCTCGTCTTCCAAGACGTGGTTTCTGACCTCGTCATACAGATACTGCTAGACCAGAACTAGTCCAAGTCTATTATCCCGGCCTCGTGAACATCTCTGGCACATATTGTTTTATGAACTCCACCATCCAGGTCAACTCATTTGCCGACAGTCTTTATGCATACCATTTCTCACTCTGAGTTCCAGGCGATGGCTTCTCTATCCTACTTGCAACCTTATTTAGCCGTCGCCCATGACAAGGCCGTGCAATTAGATGTTGCCTCACCCGTCATTGATGCCCTTCTTGCACTGCTAGAGGGTCCGTGTGGTATCTTCGGACAGGTATATTCTTGCTAAGAGGCATGCTTTCAGAATTAAATTCCCCTCGGAGTTCCTATTATTCGATTCGGCCACTCGAGATCATCGAGGCTCTCGTGAACCATTCCCCTGGAAAACACAATTCTCTCTTTTCTTCCCGTGAACACCAAGACGCCCAGGAACTATTCCAGCTTGTTTCCGAGTGCATCAAGGAAGAAGTTGCTACAATCAACAGGGAACGTCAGCGAGACCGTGGTCTCGGAGGGCTTTCGCAGATCGACGGGGAAGCTGGCAGGGATATAGGAATGACCGTATTCGATGGGCTAACGGCCAACAGAAGAAGTTGCGTAGAATGTGGTTACACAGAAGCCGTCATGCATTTTGCCTTTGATAGCTGGCAACTGGCGATTCCAAGATACGTTGTGAGTTACCTTGGTGGTGAGGTGCAGAATCGTGCTTACTCGTGCTAGGCAAGTTGCCGACTCGAAGACTGTCTCGCTGAGTATACCAAGCTCGAGATGCTGAACGATTGCATTTGTCGCAAGTGTTCGATGATCGCAACCCACGAGCGCCTTGCTCTAGAAGCCGAGCGTCTGGAGAAACTGGTCAGCTCGGATCCACAAGCTACAATTTCGAAGAAACGCAAAGCCAAGGAAGCAAGGAAACTAGAGATGAAATTAAGAGCATCCTTGGAACATGGTCGGCTGGAAGAGGACGTCAGGGGAGTGAAGCTGGATAAGGTGTTTAGCAGAGCCTCCACGAAGCAAGCAATGATTGCAAGGGTGTGTTTACTTCCAACTCTGAATTCTCTTGTGGTCTGACATTTGCCAAGCCTCCATTAGTGCTTGCACTTCACCTCAACCGCTCGCTAAGTTATGGCCAGTTTGCAATGAAGAACTCAATACGCATTATCTTCCCCGAAGTCTTGGATCTCACTCCATTTATGACTTCCGGCAGTCTTTCCACCGTTCCCTCTGTTCCAATCTCCGCACCACCCCCTAATATGCCTCGTTCTATCACGCCTACCCAAGTAATGTATTCGACACCGAGGACTATTTACCGTCTGGCTGCCGTCGTTTGTCACTATGGCCAACATTCCTTTGGACACTATGTCTGTTTCCGACGGAAACCTCGTCCTCCGTCGTGCGGTGTGACTCGTTTTGCTCCACCGCGTTTGGTTCACTCTCTGGGGTGTGATTGTGAAAAGTGTCTGCGATACGGAGACATTAGAGATGACGATAACTTGGTGGACTCGATGTACCGGCCCGGCCGGGGCTGGCTTCGCATCAGTGACGACTCCGTCAAAGAGTGCGGCATCGAAACTGTGTTGCAAGAAGGTTCCGGAGCGTTCATGCTCTATTACGAACGCGTGGTACAGTCACGCCCTGGTATTTACCCCCTTCACGGCTCACCACGAAGCTCAGAGGAAACCCTTAAGCCGAACCACTCAACCAATGGTGTCAGTGAATCTACAGCGTCGCTGGTTATGGGAGACGAGGTGAGGGGATCGGTGTACGGTGCTCGAATTGTGCAGAGTGTGGGCGCGAGGAGGGGGAGGAGTACATCGCTTGCCCCATCAGAAGGAAGTGCAAGCAAAGACTCGCTGCTGAACGGGAATGGGTTCGCGTCGTTGATTCTTCCAAATGGCAGTGCCAGCCACTCTTCGGTCACTCTGAAACCGAGCAGGTTGCGAGCCCATGGAGCTAGCTCTTCGATGGAATCATTGAATCCTCCGAATCTATCAGCGTCTTCTCCTGATCTCCCCAGTCATCCTGCATCCACTCCCATAGTGCAATCCCTTTCGACGCCTGCACTCCGTCTTGCACCAACCCGATCTTTACAATCCACCACCGTGGACCTTTCAGCATAAATCACATTATATCTCATCATCACGCAGTATTACATGCTCTTGTTATTCCGCACCTATGTATCTTTAACTGCAACGCCGGTTGTCCTAATTCTCGGTACGCAGACAAGAACCGAGAGGTGGATTGAATTTTCTGACATGAGTTATACCAAAAAAACTTCTACCACAACCCACTAGACACGTCTAACCACTTGCGTCAAGCTATCATCAAG